>JBBPRF010000868.1:0-13897 GCA_038092875.1 Lanmaoa pseudosensibilis | reverse complement strand
ACGCGGTATTCGTAAGAAGGAGGAAAGCGGTATGAGGACGGCTAGGAGCACCTTGCCAGGTGGTACGAGTACCGCGAAAGAGAAAGAGGACAATAGACGAAGAAAGGAGTAAAATTGTAACACACTGGTGGCATCCTCAGTGCTTTGGTGGCTGGGGGAGTAGTACCTGGTGGTGTTCTGTAAGTCCATTTCTGGTGTGGACCTACTGGGGGTTTGTTGCCACGATGAAAAGTCGTCTAGGCGGCATTGGCTTCCGGGGATTCTTGTTGTGGGTTGTCCACTGGTGTTTGGTTTCGGTGGGTGGATTAGGGAGGGTCGAGTAGCCAATGTTGAAGCTCTTGCTAGGTTTTGGAGGTGTTGGTGTTCAACTCTTCGCCACTGTGCATTGGGGCCATTGTTGGTTTCATTTTGTGGGGTTGCCACCTGGCGGTTGAGATTGGTGGCAGAGGGGTCCTCTAGGTTGTCAGTCGTGATCCACATGGTGGGGTCAGTGTGGGTGGGGAAATACTTGTACTTGACCTCTTTGTTCCTCTTGTTCATTGTTTTCTTGGCCACATTGAACGCTGTGCAGTTTCTGTCCCAAGATACATGGCTGTGAGTGTTGCAGTTGACACAGAATTGTTTTCCTGGGTTAGTGATGGTACAGTCTCTGGTGGTGTGGGAGCTGTCGCTGCAAGTTCCACATATTTCATTGGGTGCCAGGCATTGTTTGGTGAAGTGTCATCCCAAGACTTGGCAGTTGAAGCACCAGGTGAGTTCAGAGTGCTGGCAGTGGGCGCTTACTTTCCGTCCTTCTATGTTTAGTCCCTTTTTAATGGCTTCATTTGCATTTCTTGCAGAGTCAAAAGTGATGAGTGTGTGGGTGACTTTTTGATCTTTCTTTCGGTGGAGGGGGTTTTTGATCCAGCTGATAGACCAGATGCTTTCTCCTTCTATGTGAGAGTTTCTTTCCACATCGCATATGGCGTAGCCATTTGTGATGTCTAGGATGACGGGGACAAACTCAGCAAGGACTCTGTATGATTGGTCTAGAAGAGTGGTGTTAGTTCCAAAATTTTCAAAGAATCTCCTCCTATTACTGGGGTTGTGGAGCCAGTTTGCACTTTCCTATTGATTGAGCTCTAGAATGATGAGGTTTTTGCAGGCTCGGCATATGCTGAGGCACTTCATGTCTAGGGGATGTGGATCAGCCTCATTGATGGGTTCTAGAGTGAGGTTTACCTTTAGGGCTAGCTCCTTCTCACTAAGCTCTAAAGCACTCGGCGACTCACATTTGATCACTATTTCTCACTCCTTAGCCTCACTTCTCACTAGGACTTCTGCATGTATCCTTGGTATGTTCTCCTTAGTTGCTCCTGTGTATGACTGAAAGGGGCTGGACTCCTCACGGCATGGTGGATTTTTTAATGTCGTGTGGGCAGTTTCTATGGATTTCTCTAGGCTGGAAGTAGAGGCTGCCAGTGTGTCTTTCATTTCATGACATAGTTTGGCTAGTAGAGCAGTTTGGTGTTCCTGTTTGTCCACTGCATGTTCCAGTCTGAGGATCTGGTCTCCGATGTCGGTATCGGCACGGGGTTCACAGGGTCCTTGTGGCTGGGAGTTTGTTTGAACTTTTTCGAGGGTGAAGGCGATGGCGCAGAGAATGTCAGTTTGGGTTTGGGTCGTTTTAGGGAAGTTGGCGAGTTCTAGGAGAGTGGTAGATAAGGTTTTTAGAAGTGCAGAGCTGAAGGTGTCGGTTTCAGGGTCAGGTAAGATGAGGCCGTTTTTTGCAAGGAAGGGGATTGCCTCGTCTGGGCCTTTGATTGAGGTCTTTTCAATGGCTAGGAGGGCCTCCTCTTTACTTATATTGTTGAATATGTGCAGGGATCTGTGGTTCAGCTTGTTCGACATTCCCCTGGGGGGGGCTGTTGGTACGCGGGCCGTGGGCGTGGGAAAGTTCTGGCTGGGCCCACAAGACATGTCTTGGGTGAAGCCTTCCAGGTGAGAGTTGGCGGTTGGTTGTCGGTGCCAGTGTGGATGGGATGGATTTTCTAGTGTGGTTTTCTAGTGTTCGTCTGGGTATATGGTATTTAGGTTCCTAGGTTCCTGCTGTGGATGTAAACTATGCTTTTGTTCTCTAAGTATTTTGGGGTCCCTGTAGGGGTGCCACCTAGTATGGGTTCAAGAAGTGTCTCTGGCATTCACTGTTCTTGCTGGTGGTTCAGATTACTCAAAGGGGAGCAAGATCAAGACATTTAGATAAGCCTCCACAGTCCAGATCTAGGATGATCTCTCATTTCAGTCAGCATCCATATCAGAGAAACCCCATTAGGAATGAACTTCATGCAAGCACACGACTCCTACAGCAAACAAATCATGAAGCCATTTGATGCATTCATGTGTCATGTTCATGGTAAGTTTGGGACATCATCTATCTCATATTTTCTCTGATTGTCTATATTACATAGCCGACTCTGTGGCTACTTCACAAGGCCCTTCCATTCCCCAACCACCTGAACCCAAATCTGAATCCAGTAACTTGTCAACAACCACATCTATTGAGGGGTGTTTTTCGGAAGCCGACGGATCAATCCAGTCTGATGTTGACGATGATGCGGTTATTGTTGGTTCAGATGTTTCCATGTTTTCTGAGTGGTCATTCAAAACCAAAGACAATCACTCTCACTCCCCCCCTCCTCATAGTGTGTACCTACCATCTGCACCATCATCAGGTGTTCCGTTCACAGCTACTCTGCCATTGATGTCCCCCATCCCCTCGGGGTATTCTTTCCTGGATGATCTGAATAGCCTGGCATCCAATTTCGATGTTCCTACTGCTTATAGCAACTCTGGCGGTTCTCAATGTTCTTCATTGTCTTCGAGTTCTTTGGCTGATTATGCAAGCACCTGCTCCATTGTTACTGGGACCTCCACTCTTCCGTTCGGTAACAACCTGATGGAGGATCCACCAACTTCATTCATGAGGGGTGCTGGTCCCTTACCCACTTGCCTGCCCAACCCTCAAACTACTACCTGCATTCTGCCCTCGCCAGTCACTGTTCCAGCACCTACGCCTACTACCACTTTTGTGCTGACTCCTGGTCCCATCCCAACTGCCCCGCCCATGCCTGTGCCCACACTTATTCCTAGTCCCCCTACTCTCACTCCAACACCCATGCTTGTGCCCATTCCAATGCCTGTGCTTGTGCCTGCTCCTATTCCTGTGCTCACACTGGCTCCCACTTGTCCCATTCCAACCGCCCCGCCCATGCCTGTGCCCACACTCATTCCTAGTCCCCCTGCTCCCACTCCAACACCCACACTCATGCCTGTTCCAATGCCTGCGCTCATGCCTGCTCCTATTCCTGCACTCACACCGGCTCCCACTCCTGCAGTTGCATCAAGTCCAGCTCTGATGTTCGCACCTGCTCTTACTCCTGTTCAGAATCTCACCCCCACCCTTACTCCAAACACAGCCATGAATGCACCTGTCAAGGAGCATCCCCCATCAAAAAGAAGGCCAGGCAAGCGAACTAATCAAGCCCAGTCTGCGTCTGTTACCACTTCCGACACAAATCCATTCGACATATCAGCTTCTCAAAGATCTGGTCGTGCCGGGATTCCGTCCACTCAGAACGCTGTTGCAAATCAAATTGGAAGTATTACCCTGAAGCGGGGTCAGTGTGGGCAGTAGACATTTAGTATGATGTATCTAATGTCCTGTGAATCAAGTGTCGAGTTTGTCATTGTTACTGGTCATTCAAGACACCACTTACATTGTAGTGATACATTGTGCTTCGTGCAAGACACCATACTGTTGTGATGCAACATGTAAGGATGTAACGCATACTAGTAATGCAAGACATTCTGTAACAGTGTGATGCATGATGCAAGACAAACTGTAATGACATATTCCATGATGCAAGACATGCTATAAGTTACACAAGTGAGGCACAAGATTCCGCACAACCGACAAGATTTTTTCACTAAGTCCCTGCTTACTAGTACGTAGCCAAAAGTGAGTGAGACGACTAAGTAGCTAAGTACTAAGTAACTGATTAGAGGCAGTGCAATATGAATAGTATGCCAGTGGAAGGTTAACGGACAATCACACAGACCAGCGCAAAAGAGTATCAAATGGGTAGTAGGGAACCCTAACAACTTGAAGGAGATTATAGAGTGTCTAAGAAGTGGTACGAGTATGTAGAATACACATCGAGCAACTGGGAAGGGGAAGGGGAGAGAAGGCTGTGGAGCCGGAAGGTAGCGAGTGAGTGCTACAGACATACCTGATCTACTAGTGCTTTGATCCAATAAAGGCGGCCACAAAGAAGCGACGGGGGAACGGTGCGATGGCGGGCGGGTGAATGCCGCTGAAATAGTTGGCCACAAATATGTCAGATCAGCTTCATGAGAGATTGATTGAGCCACCGGGTAGAGGTAAGACAGGGTGCATGATGAAGGAGTGATGGGGGGAGGGGCACAAGAGCAAGAAAAAAAGTCTCCCGAAGGGAACGGAAAGCCGGGCAAGGTACAAATTCGGTAGCTACGGTCATACCACAGCTATATCGGATCAGCTTCGGGAAGATCAGTGATCATACCTGACAGGGGTCACCATCCTTTCGGTGAATAAAATAGAAAGGTACGAACAACAGAAGCTGCGTGCAAACAGCACTGCGAGAGCCCATGTGGCAGAGAAGTAAGAACCGATCAAAAGAAGGCAGCGGAGGATTCGTAAAAATATAGATATGTGAGGTATTAGGCTGCATGATGGACCAGCATCAGGGATCCGCAGGTCTTGCACAAGCCATACACCAGTTGTGCACGAGTAATGCAGACCTCTTATTACAATGCGCTGTGCACGACACTAAAACCTGTTATTACAGTTGATTCCCTGCATTAAAACTATGGGGTGGGCTCGTCGACTGGCTTATTAGCGTCTGAAGAGTAGATAACTGGAATGTTTCTCTGCCCTGGATCCACAATGGAACAAGTAGCACTGTGGTATGTGTAGATGCTGCACTGGCACTCAGACCTGGTTAGATTTGCCCTGCGCGAGCGACTAACATCTTGTTGACCTACGAAAAGGTATTATGACACCATCGTCATTGAAGAGTTCAGAAGCATGTACTGCTGAGTTGAAAGCATTGTGTTGGTCGATCGATGGGTAACATGAATGATGTATAGATTATAAGGAGAATTGGACATAGCTTCCAGGGGGCAAATGACATTACATGCTAGGTCAAGTTCATGCCGAAAGGTCGGTGTTCGTCAGGACGACGATATTTATGGAGCAATCCAAACACCGAGCGTCAAAACTCAACATGCCGCGAGGTTGTTCCGTACGATTTCTCGGTCTCCCCATACAGACCAAAATTTTCAACAAGGGGAGTTCTGCAATTTCATTGTTGCGCTTCGCCATGGATGGTTGGAAAAGTTCTGGTTGAGGAGTGCAGCGACGACATTGCCACTTTATGCTGGTGCATCCATCAACTCGGTCGACGTATCTACTGCTCAAGACCTCTCTGCAGGCTCGTCCGTATCATCGCACTTACGACGTACTAACCCTGTCGACAGCGATGCCAGCATCTGAGACGGACAGCAAGAACGCTTAATCCTCCGGGCCGTCCGTGAGCATTCGTTCGAATAGTCTCCCTCGCTTCATTCACCCCCGACGTGCCCATTACCGTCCACCCCTCGCCGAATTTGTCCTTCTTTTCACAGGGAAGAAGGCACCCCGAACGCTATGTCCACGTATAGTATTTTCCTCGGGGGTCTTGAGCACCTACATCTCAGTCAAATCGATGCCTTGAAAGTACAGTTGACCAGGAACACCGGGCCAATGTCGGAAGGGACCCATGAAGTGGTCACGTCAGATTCGACTACCTCACGATGTCCTCCTTTTTCCACTAGTACCCATCCGGCCCCCAGTCCGCTTACAGTAACTCAGAGATGCGCAATGATTGCGCAGCAGCCACAGGTTATGACATTACGTCAATCATCAAAGAATGTTAGCCCACTCAATGCCGCGACACGCTTCTGGATGACCATGGTTAGATCACTGGTGGCTGAAGCAACCATGGCTCTCCGCAGCTTCCCCGCTAACCAGAGGTGGCAGAGTTGAGGGTGAGTCTTTCGGTACGTAGTATTAGTGGGAATGCACTGCTGAGTCTCGTCATCACTAAACCCTTGATTACGCGACCATCACTCTAAATTTACGGTTGGGTTGACGTGGATCAGACAAGGTTATCACACCAGAGGAATTATACGATGAAAAGCTGCCTCGATGCTCAAGTTGAGGTCAGCGTAAACGATGGCTTGGAACTGGATACATATTGACGGGCAGGAGCAGGTTGCCAAGATATACTGTGCTCCTGTTTGTGCCTCCGGCTAAGTACGTGGAAGGAGTGCATGATAGAAATGTGGTGTTGACCTTAATGTGGAACAGTGGAACAGCTCTGGTATTACGGCTTCAAGGTTGCTTACTTGCCGCGGAAGGTGATAATGATCACAATCCTAGATGCGGAGTACGATTCTATCCCTTGACTACAATCGCTCTGTGCTGTACACACAACGACCATATTCTCTGCACGTCAACGAAGATGTTCTTGCATTGCCTTGCATTACTGTCTCCGCCCTGTGTCGCGTAATTGTCATACATTGGCAGATCGTGGGTCGTTCTTTGTTCCGAATGGGTTTTGAAGTGAATAGTTAATACGCCGGCGAGAGGGTATACATAAGTACCAGCGCTCCCCAAGGCCGAACCACTGCCAACCTCCTTCTCTTCCAGTTGACTCTCAATCTTTGCCTGTTGTTAAACAGTCGGACGTTGCTATTTCTTTTGTATCTGTCATGTCCTCCAACTTAGAGTCTGCTTTGGAAATTCTCCAGATGAATGACTACGTATCCCGTACGTTATCCCGCCTTCGGTCAATGACTTTGAATCATATAACCCAACGCAGTCATTATGGTTACTGTTGTCATATATGATTATGGTGAGATACTTCTGTGCACGGTATTGTTCTCGGCCTGGAATGATCATTTTGATTCTATTGGCACTGCAGTCCTCACCTCTCCGGGAGAGGTATGTCATCTCGCTTCCAACGGCATACTTTTTTGCTAACAATGGTTACAGATAAACTATGTTTGGGTAAGGAAGTAATGAATATCAAGCAAGCACCGAGTTTCTGACAGTCCCACAGTGCAGACCATGGACCTGGGTCTCTACAATGTTTGTGCTAGTGAGTACAAAGGCCCAGGGGGCGCCTCGGCGCCTGTGTTCTGAGTCCGAGTTAACAGTTCCGTAGGTCCGTTATGTCGGTCTTTGTTGGGTAATGTAGGTCTATGATTACTGTGATACATATGGAATTACACAACTAACAATGAATCCGTGCTATTAAGCCTTGGTGGCCTTGGTATGTTCAACTTTAAATTGGATTTCGGAGGTTGTGCTAATCGGTTACATCAACAGTTGGTACTACATTTATCCATGGCCCTCTCACAGTCCGTCTCTCTCCTTTGCACCTTATCTGTCATTGAGTATTGTTGCTGGTAGATGTATGCATCTGAATTCAGATTACGAACTGTTTCGATAATGGTTCCATAGATGTAAGCACTTTAATTTGCTGCCCTCCGCAAGACCAGCATGAGACATGTATCTTCCAAAGGTATTGTAATCTATTTGGTGGGCGTGTGGGCATTCCCGATATTCCTTAGTGCCGCTGACTGTGAGTTACTGTACCTCCGACTACATTTCCCCTACTAAACAGTGATTTCAATTACAGTTGTGATGATCCTGCGGGTTCATGCAATGTGGAATCGATCCAAAAGGATCCTCTGGGTCCTCCTGTTCCCTTACGTCCCACAGGTTATTACTACATTTGTTCTTGCAGGTATTTATCACAATCCAAATACTCACCTTCCAGGTATGTCTCGAACTAAACTGCGTGCCAGCATGTCACTACAGTCTCACACGGGTGGTCCTAACCCCGGTTATTCTTTTCTCCAGTCACAATTGGCCAAGTTCTTGGTTTCTCTTTTTGCAATATTTCGTTGAACAGCAGCCCATCCCCACTTGCCATATACACTGTAATCCTGCGACTCGTTCTCAGTGTTGCCCTTTTGGTTCTCGCCGTCATCCAAACCTTGAAGCAGTCAGTTGAGATGTACAAAGCGACCAAGCAGTGGCAACCTAACCGGTACATGCAACTGCTCGTGAGAGATGGAATTCTTTATTTCCTTGTGTACGTTTCGCTTCCCCCTTGTTTTTCATTTCCATTCGTCACCATCATGTTCTCCCGCTCACGTTACTCTCGAATGATACCCGCACAAAAACTAACCACTCCCTTGAACTTCTAGGAATGTGCTTAACAACCTCACGAATCTCTTCCTGAGCAGGTCTGCCTCTACCATGAACAGCACTTCGATGCTCTTCCTGACCTCGCTTTGCGTGATAATCATATGGTCCATTATGCCTCGGTTCATCATCAGCGTGCGAGAGCTGTATGTCCGTGACCTCCGTGGTCGCTGGCAGGGGATCGACACCGGATTCGGTGTGTTGTCCCAACCCGTTGCCAGTGAGAACGCAGCCCTGTCAGTGATTGCATTCGCGGACGTCACCCCGGGACAGGGTCAGATCGTGGAGGGGGACGCGGACTCATCGGAGGCAATTTGACATTAGGAGATCACAGCCGTCAGCGCTCCAGCTTTGATCGAGTTGGGTATGTCGAGCCCTAGCACTCAGCCATCGATGGATGGCAGAGGATAGTGGCACCTTGAATGATGACGCGGATATCTATCTTACCTATGTGTATTCTTTGCCTTCTGAACTCCATGTATCTTCCAACATAGAAATCATCTGAGTGGAACTTCGTTGCGTGTGCGATGTGATTCTGTGCTGCAAATATTGTCAGGAATTACATCCGCTGTTGTAGGAACCAGCATGTTGTTCACATTCCTCAAGGCTAGCACTACAGCGTGTACAATGCACCCAAAGGCTACCATCACCCCGGAACAAATGGATGAAAGTCATAACCGCAAGGTCGTGGAGGACTGGAGTAGGACACCACATACATCATCAATGCATGACTCGATGTACTCCGGCTGTGTTTCGTTAACTAGTCGTGCTGCCAGCAAGGTTGGCCTTGGACGCAAAATCACAATGAAGCAAGACAAGTTAGAATGTTTCAGTAACATCCGAAACTCGGAACGCGGGCGTCGTGTGGGCTCGCAACCAAAGCCGGGCTACAATACAGACGAAGAAGTACTTGTTGGGGATGTGGAAGAGAGCGGTATCTTCCTACTCCTCCGGAAAGCTAAATCCTGCTCCTGAGCGGGAGTGGCATTGATGTGTCCCGCTGACCACACTCGACTAAATAGGCAGGCTTTCGTCTACACCCTTATGCCCCTTAGCGCTTGGGGGGATTAGTTTGATAAGTTTCAAGCGTTTCGCAACTGCAACGACGGACCGTCAGTAGGTCACGGTGGCAAGCCGTACAAGACCTCAAGCGAACCCTGAGAGTACTGGAAGAAGATTCAGTGTCAAATGTAGGGAGCCTTCTGTCGGGACCGCAGAAACATACCCTGGTGTACTGGAATGTTTCGATGCTATCCGCAAACGTCGCCCCAATGGAATGTGGCGCCGTTTTGATCTCGTATATACCCGGGGGAGCTCAAATGGCAGTACACAATGCTGTCGTCTATCGTTCACCCATCGGGGACTAGTGTCAGTGCCGCTTCCACATCATACGCACTTCCATAGATTATCGCGCTAGAGTCGAGACCATGCATGTGGTCTCCGTTTGCATGCAGACGTTTGCACAAGTGGCACTGAATAGAACAAAATCGGGCATTGGACTGATGGAAGACATGATCAACGTCGCTTCAAACGTGTGTGAGTAGACCCAAACCAAACATTACTGCGAAAGACGAAACCACCTTGGATTCGGCCGTCCCAGGACATCAATACACACTCCCACAAGTGGTGTGTCGGAGAGATCACATAACTAGAAAAGAGCACAGCGCTTTAGAATGGAAATTCACAACGGCTCAAAGCATTGAGCCTCCTTCACCTTCCCGCAAGCGTGAACAAGAAACATGTAGAGGTGCCCTTCACCGAGGTGAACAGTCACTTTTTTGGCGTCAGTCAAGTCGATACCTCGAGCAAAGCACATACCTCTGCGCACACATCCAAACATCCATGCCTTCCAGAGAACTTGCACAGTTTTCCATGCAAATACTGATGTGTGAGGCGTCCCATGCACAGGGTTTGGGTGCTTCTCGCTACTACACAACCCAGCAGCGACGACGACGACAAATGAAGCAGCAGAGACGTTAACGGACTGGAAAACATACCTCACGCGCTCAACTGTTCGCGAGAACCCCCTCCGTAAAATGCGGCGCATACAGCTGATATCTCGTGATCTGCCCTAAACGAGCATCCATGTACTCTGGAGGCTTGGTGAAATTGTTTTACATAGGGCTATGGGTAAGACCAGGAAACGAGTCCATAATTCAAGATGATAGTCGATGACACAGTTATGTGCAGCCGTATTACCCCCCCACTGCGTGTCGTGCAAAAGAGCCCTGTTACTCCCCTGCGCTTGCGCACCTAGCAGAGAAGCACTGTTTGGGCGTCGGGCTCATCCCGGTTGAGCTGGAGTGTGACAGACCTAGACATCCCTATTCATTATCAGCGGCACTCATGCAGAAGAAAGAAAACAAGAGCAGATGCTCCGAAACTAGAGCGATACCAAGAGACATAGTCCCGCCTGCGCCCGCGATTAGACAAGCACCATCACCTCACTCATACCCGCAAAGTATGCATGGCGAATGGAAACGCTGGACCTCACATGCCTCGTCAAACACGAAAACTTGCAACCGGAAGTGTGGCAATGAGATATCAAGAACAGCACAACCGCAAATGGAAGTGAGTACCTTGTTCCACGACGCAACCATCTCCAATGCTTCGAGGCCTCGTATGCCAACAAAAATTACTGCCCAATCCTTTCGTGGTTGAGGGATTTCCGGACCGTTCTCAACGGTGCTGCCCATACCCGCCAGGCTATCGAGGTGCCCTCATCCTCCCATCGACAGGCTGGTCAGAGTCTGGAGAGAAGATCATTAGAATGCTACCCTGGCTTGGATCCACGTCGGAACTAGTAGTGTCATTCCACCCACTCACTCGCAAGGATTTCCGTCGGGGGACCTAGAAGCCACACTGATCTGCGCCGAAAGGACAGTCTTCATCGAGGACAATGGTGTTCGCGAGCCACAGAAAGCAATTCAAACTCCGTCGAGCTCAACATGCGGTTTCTTCTGGTCTCGGAGTCGTAGGGTGGGTTGCTGCACTCTCTTTGTTAAGCTTCGCTATGGCGGCTTGTCATCGGTTTAACCAAGTTCCCCAGGAACTGTACAAAGCTGAAGGGATGCATCGATGATGCTGTAACCTGCAAGTGGCAGGTGAGCATATCATCCAATGCCGCTTTTCGTTGCTTCATTGGTCTGTTATTTCTGACAGTCCGTGATTCGTGTTCCATGTCGTTGGAGAGCCTAGCGGTTATTCTGTATTCCACCTCCTTTACGGGTGCTTACAACTTGCGAATACACTCTCCTTTTTTTCTCCTTTTACATCATCCTTCGACTGAAAGTTAGCAAAAGTGCCTGTGGCGTCAATTGGACTTTGCTTGGATAGCCGAATACTACCCTGTGACTGCACCAAAGTATCCGATCGAAAGAGGGCAGTGAAGAAGACAGACAGGAGGCCTAGGGGTATGTATATGAACTGTGATTGCGAAGTCCGCGGAGGTCAAACCTCGGCGTCATCAGTGAGACACGTTTACCCAACGCCGTGACACGCTTCTTGATAATCACGGTTCGGATCACCATTGGCAGAACTGTGGTTCTCCGCATCACTTCCGAAGCTCCTTCACTAACCTGAGCTGGCCGTAGGTGAGGGTGAATTATTTGGTAAATATTCGTGGGGAGGCACTGCTGATTCTCCCGATCACCAAATTCTTGTTACTTGGCCATATCTCCAAATTCACGGGCGGGTTGACGTGGGTCGCACAAGGAATTCTACGACGAAAAAAATACATGTTCAAGGTGAGATCAGCTTAAATGATGCATTGGATATACATACTGATGGCCAGCAGCGGGTTGCCAAGATATACTGTGGCTCCGCTTGCTCCACGGGCTAAGTACAGGCGTAGAAGCCAGGTGGAAAGCGGTGTTGGCCTTAGTGTGGGACTGTTCTATTGTTACGGCTTCAAGGCTTCTTACTTGCCACAGGGGGTGATATGATCATGAGCATGATCCTAAATGTAGACCATGGTTCGATCTTTGGCCACAAGTGTCCTATGCTGTATGCATAATTACCTTGTTCTTTACGCGTCAACGAACACGCTCCGGCATTGCCTTCCGTGACTGCCTCCATCCTGTATCGCGTGATTGTCATACGTTGGTGTATCGTGGATCATTCTTGAAGTAAATAGTCAACATGCCGAGGAGAAGACAGTATAATTGACAAGGGACCCAAGGCCGAACCATTGACAATCTCCCTCTCCTCGACTCTCGTGCTTGTCATGTCCTCTGACTTACAGTCTGCCTTGGAGCTTCTCCAGATTAATGACTATGCATCCCGTATGGTCGCTCTGCTCATACCCTTAGTCAATGATTAACCCTATAAGCAATGCAGTTATCATCATCACTGCAGCCACATATGATTATTGTGAGATACTCTTGTGCACGTCATAGTTTTCAAACTAAAATGTCCATTGCAATCCTACCACTGCAGTCCTCACATTTGCGGGAGAGGCATGGTATCTTGCTCGCAGTACATTATTTGTCGACTGACAATGTTTACAGTTAGACTACATTTGGGTGAGGAACAACAGTGATCAAGCAAACACGGAGTTTGTGACAAGTCCCACAGCGCAGACCCTGGACCTGGATTTCTACGATGTTTATTCTAGTATGTACAAAGTCCCACGGGGGGTTATTTTGTCGCATGTGTGCTGAATTGATGGTTTCATAGGTCCGCTACGTCGGTCTTTGTTGGGTCATGTAGGTCTATGATCACTGTGATGCGGCATATGAAATTATTACACAGCTAACAATGAATTCATGCGCAAGCTTTAATGGCATCTGTATGTTCGGATTTAAATCGGAGGTTGGTAGAGATGATCAGATACATTCACACTGCAGATGGTAGCACATTTGTCCCTGGCCCAACTACAGTCAGTTTCTCTCCTCTCCACCTTGTCCGTCATTAATCATCGTCTTCTGATAGATGTATGCATCCAAGTTCAGATTATAGAATGTTTTGATAATGGCTCAATAGGTGTAAGCGCTTTGATTTCCGTCCACAACCCCAGTATGAGACATGGATATTCAAGTTCTGAAGGTACTGGAATCTTTGTGGTGGCTGAGTGGGCATTCCCAATATTTCTTAATGCTGCCGACTGTGAGTTACTTCACTCCTTGATTTCATTTCCCTAACTGTGGTTTCAATTCAAGTTGTGATGATCTTGCGGGTTTATACAATGTGGGATCGATCCAAAAGAATCCTTTGGGTCCTCCTGTGCATTTACCTCCCACAGGTTGTACTTTCCTTTGTTATTCCGGGTATCTATGAAAATCCCAATACTTACCTCTCAGGTATGTCGAGAAATAAAATGGATGTGTCGCTGCAATCTCACATTGGTTGGCCCTGCCGCCATTATCTCCAGTCACAACCTCCCGAGTTATCGATTTCTCTTTTTGCAGTACCTCATCGAACAATTTTCCACTTCTGCTTCCCATATATAATGACATCCCCCGATTTGTTCTCAGTGTTACACTTTTGGTTCTTGCTGTCATCCAAACACTGAAGCAGTCCGTTGAAATGTACAAAGCGACCAAGCAGTGGCAGCCTAACCGG
>JBBPRF010000867.1:0-13935 GCA_038092875.1 Lanmaoa pseudosensibilis | reverse complement strand
GCCTAGTCCCTGAGTACTAGACTTTTGTGCTTCCTCTTCTTCTATGGACAGCATCTTCCCTTCTAAGGCAATCCCTTTTGCAGATTGCCTTCATTTCCCCTTATCCAGTAGATTGCTGTGACACACCACTTGGTCTGTGCTTTGCAGCCTCCCCTATAATTCTACACAATCCAAGTGTAGTTTCTAGACCTCCAGCCTCAGTGATTGCAATCTTAAGCACTGAGACCTCCATTCACTCTACAAGACTTTGACCTACTCCTATAAGTGGTTGCTATAGCTAGCAATTATGCTTCAGCATAACACCACCAAGGTCTTCCTTGATGAAAACTTTCCTGCCAGAAAGATCCCCCCTTCAAACTCCCCCCAAGCCTCACTCTTCTTCATCAAAAGAAGGATGGAGGATTACGCCCTTGCCAAGACTATTGTTACATCAATGAACACACTGTTTGAGATGCCTACCCTCTTCCTCTTATCTCCGACCTCATAGACAAATTAGAGGATGTCAAGGTCTTCACCAAATCTGATATTTGATGGAGGTATAATAATGTCTGCATCAAAGACGGCCATCAATAGAAGGCCACCTTTGTTATCCACAAGGGTCTTTTTGAATTCACAGTGATGTTCTTTAGTCTCTGTGACTTCCCAGCCATGTTTTAGAGGTTTATGAACAATTCCTTCCAAGATATAATTGCAGAAGGATGGTGTTACGATTCATCCCAGACTATCTTTTCTTTTCCTAACTTCATTAGCTACATGCTGTATTCATACGAGTTGCTCGTTCGACTCCCACCTCATACACTTTTCTTTTCACTTCATCTCACATGACCTTGTCCAGTCGGCTATTGCCGTTTCCATCATGTGACTCCGCAGTCCGCAGTCATGACATCATCAACTGTGCATTTCATTTCCGTTCTTCTATTTGTAATTCTAATGACACGTTGCCTTCTCATTGGCTCCCGTTATCGCACGATGTGTCACCCTTTTCCACTTACCATTCTTAGTTACTATTTCTCATGGTCCGTGCGTGGACTCCTTACATATAAATACCTGCACTCTCACAGCAGAGATCCTTAGCTTAGACCTCCCTTGTCTTACTTAGCATCTCTGCAATTGACAAGGTCCTTGTCCCTTCGTCCCTTGTCTCTTGTCTCTTGTCGCCTGCTATGTGCTTGCCCTTGTGGCCATAGATCCCTTGAAACTGAGGACGGTCATACTCCATGCCTACGTCGTTACTTCGCACACAATCGCTGGACAACTCACTTCGCCACTTGGTCATGTCATGTGTCAGTGGATTCCCCCGCGCCATGTGATCGCTTATGCGTCCGTGGAGCACACTTGAACCTTTGACACTTAGGACCTCCCTACACCTCCAAGGGCTACGTCCAATCCTACCTGGGTCGAGCGTAACAAAAGGTCTAAGCTCTCTTCGACTGGCTACTCCTACATAAGCCGCCACCATTTCTCACCAACTCCCCTCCAATTCCCATTGCCGACCTCGTCGCCCTGCACCCTCGCCTGACTCTACCTCTGAGGATACCACCAAGGAGGACAACTCCCACTTTGACCTCTTCATCTCAGATCTCACTCTATCCTCACGGGAAGAAACACTTGAAGACACCCAGCTATCTCACCAACTCTCTCACTCACTCTCCATCCCTCGCGAGCCCACTCCCCCATCTCCTACCCCCGTACAGCGTTCTCCTCTCTTTCAGCTCCCCTCTCCGCATCCACCACTGCCGAAACCCACTATGTCCTCGAAACCCATTGAACTTCGCCTTGGAGCACCTAAGGCCTTCAATGGATCCTACGACTGAGCCGTTGAATGGCTCAACACTGTTGAAACCTACCTTCTGGTCAACATTAACATGTACAACACCAACGCCAAGAAGGTCGCCTTCACCCTCTCGCATATGACGGAGGGATCCGCACACACATGGGCCGGAACATTCCACCAGACCACCCTAACCCAAACCCCGGCCAACCTTAGGACCTTCCCTGATTTCAAAACGGCCTTCAAAAAGGTGTTTGAACACCACGACACCGTTGGCAATGCTGTTGCCTGGCTCTTCACCACCCGCGTAGTCCCTAAGAAGGATGAACCCCACGCCACCACCCTGATGAACTACATCTCTGAATTCAAAAACAAGGTTGCCCTCGCCCAGATCAAGGATGAAAATGTCCTGATCCAATACTTTGCCTCTGGCATTCCCCCCACGCTCATGACCAAAATCATGGGAATGGACAGTCTCCACCACCGTCGATGCCTGGTACAACAAGGCTGTACATTTCCAGGCCCAATGGGATCTCACCTGTGAAATCGCCCAGGTTAACAAGAAACCTTTGGGTGGTTACTCCTCCTTTTCCCCTAGAAACTCCTCCGCCCCCGCTAAAGACCCTAATGCCATGGATGTTGACGTCATCCAGGTAAGCAGGCTGACCAATGTGGAACGACAACGTTGCCACAAGGAAGGCCTCTGCTTCCGCTGCCGTAAGCTGGGACATACGTCCCTCAAATGCTCTGCCTTTGCCAAAAAGCCGAGGAACAAATGCGTCAATAAGGTTGAAGAAGAGATGCTTCCAAAGCTCGAAGAAGTCGAGGATGATGATGATGATGAAAACGTTCATCATGTATCTTTTCTTTCGGATTTTTGAATCGGGGATCTGCTTCAACACCAGACTCCCCTTCTCCCCATGGTGGTGTAACCGTATCATCTTTTGTAACTAAAGCAATAGAAATCGCCGTGCAAGTCATCATACCTTTGCACACGCTCAAAGCCGTCAACACTTGCGCCCTCATCAACAGTGGGGCAAGCATCAACTGCATGGATTGGGACTTCGCCAAGAAGAACTCTTTCCCCATCAAGAAACTCAAAGAACCCCTCCGAGCCTGAAACGTGGATAGCTTCTATAATAAAAGCGGCAATATCCGACACGGCGTAACCCTCTTCATCAATGTAGAAGGCATCGCCCACCACGTTCTTTTCCATCTTATGTCCCTCAAAGACAACGTCATCCTCGGAACTCCCTGGCTTTCCGCTGTAAACCCCTAGATTGACTGGACCAAGCGAACTATCTCCATTGCAGAATCCTCCAATCAGTCGAAAGAACTCTACGCCTCACATGTCGCCAACGTCAAACAACACAACATCCATTACTGGGTACCCCCTCCTGCACCTCCCCACCATGTCAATGTCTTTGCCACCGAACAGGAGAAACTCTTCTCCTACAATGGATGGGAAGAAGAAAACCAATTCCTCTCCCATGCCATGGGCAACCGTGCCCTGTACCGGACCATTCGGTTCGGATCTCGCTATGCTCCTCTTGGATCAGCCCAAGTCGCAAGGCTTACCCAAGCCACGGAACTCGCTATCTCCGCCAGGAAAGACAAACCCAAGACTACGCTTCCCCCGACATATGCCAAATTCGCCTCGGTCTTCTCCAAAGAAGCGACCGACCACATTCCTCCCTCTAGACCCTATGACCATGAGATAAACCTTAAAGAAGGTTTCACCCCAAAGATAGGGAAACTCTATCCCTTAACCCCTGAAGAACGCACTGCCACCAAAGCCTTCCTGGATGAGAACCTCGCCGCAGGAAAAATCCGTCCCTTGAACTCCCCCCAAGCCTCGCCCTTCTTCTTTGTCAAAAAGAAGGACGGAGGACTATGCCCTTGCCAAGACTACCACTACATCAATGAACATACCATTTGGGACACTTACCCTTTACCCTTGATCTCTGACCTTATCGACAAATTGAAAGATGCCAAAGTCTTCACCAAGTTCAATGTCCGCTGGGGATACAACAATGTCTGCATCAAAGATGGCCATCAATGGAAAGCAGCATTCATTACCCATAAAGGACTCTTCAAACCCACAGTAATGTTCTTCAGTCTCTGTAACTCCCCCGCCACCTTTCAGCAGTTCATGAATGACTCCTTCCGCAATATGATCGCAGAAGGTTGGCTCATCATCTATATGGACAACCTTCTTATTTTCTCCCCTGACAAAAAAAACTCACGAGGAATGCACAAAGTATGTCCTCCAATGTATGACAGAACTCGATCTCCATCTCAAATTGGAGAAATGCAAATTCACTACCACCGAGGTTGACTACCTCGGACTCATTGTCAAACCCAGTGAACTCACCATGGACCCCGTCAAACTTGAGGGTATCTCCTCCTGGCCCGTACCCACAATGGTCAAGGAAGTCCACTCCTTCCTTGGCTTTGCCAACTTGTACCGTCAGTTTATTCTGAACTATTCAAATATCGCTCGCCCCTTGATTGACCTCACTAAGAAGTCACTTCCCTGGTCCTGGAACTCCATGTGTCAAGAAGCGCTCACCACCCTAAAACACCTCTTCCTTTCTGAGCTGGTATTGCACATGCCGGATCTTGCCGCTCCCTTCGCCATTGCCACCGATGCCTCACGAAACGCCACCAGAGAAATCCTCTTACAGGCCAACTCCAATGGAGATTGGCACCCCTGTTCCTATTTGTCGCAGTCCCTGTCCCCCACAGAACACAACTATGACATCTATGATCACGAACTCATCGCGGTCATCCATGCCCTAAAGTCATGGAGACACTATCTCCATGGATCCCAATTTTCCATCCGGGTTTTTACTGATCACAAGAACCTGATGTATTTCCAATTCCCACAGGCCCTCAACCGCCACCAAGCCCGCTGGCTTCTCAATCTGGCAGACTTTGATCTCAAGATGATCCACATTCCTGGATCCCACCTTGCAGGCCCTGATGCCCTCTCTCACCGCTGTGATCACTTTCCCCAGTTGGATCCTGACAATCAGGCCGTCACTCTCCTTCCCCATCCATCTTTGTCCGTGCCATTGACACCGCCCTTGCTGACAAAGTCGCGGCAGCCTCCGCCAACGACCCCCTCATCCTTCAACATCTCCAGTCTATTAATGAAGACATCCTGGCCGCCTTCCGCTCCCATCTCTCCGACTGGCAGATGGAAGGATCTGTTTTATTGTACAAAGGCCGCATATACATTCCGGACTCCGGGGACTTATGCAGGTCTATTCTCCGCCGCTGTCATGATCACAAAACCGCCGGCCACCCCGGCTTCCTTAAAACTCACCAACTTGTCTCTGCTGAATTCTGGTGGCCCGGCCTTGCCACCCACATCCGCCGCTATGTTGAAGGCTGTGCTACATGCCAGCAAAATAAATCGAACATGCACCCCACCGTACCGCCACTCACCCTGATTAAATCTTCCGCCTCTTGCCCCTTCCAGCAGATCTCGTGTGATCTCATCACGGATCTCCCCGAGTCTTCTTCCTTTGATTCACTCCTGGTCGTGGTAGACCATGGGCTTACTAAGGGGGTGATTCTTTGCCCCACGAAGAAATCCATCACTGCCGAGGGAGTAGCATCCCTCTTCTTCCACAAAGTCTACCTTCGCTTCGGACTCTACGACAAGACCATCTCCGATTGTGGTCCACAGTTTGCCTCCGCCTTTGCAAAAGAACTCGGCCGAATCCTAAACTACGATCTCTCCCTTTCCACTGCCTACCACCCTCAGACTGATGGAAAAACTGAACATGTCAACCAGGAAATTAAAACCTATCTCCGTATCTTCTGCGGAAATAACCCTGGTTCCTGGGCTGACAACATCTCTCATGCCGAATTTGCTCATAACCACTGCCCTCACTCCGTCACCAATCAATCTCTGTTCTATCTCATGATGGGATATGAACCCTGTGCCCTTCCCTCGGTAATTGCCAAGTCTGCTCTTCCAGCAATAGCTTCTCGATTGAAATCCCTGACTGCTGCCCATGATGAAGCCCTAGCCTCCCACGAACTCGCCCGTCAAACAATGGCCGCCTGCACTCGCCAGAAGTTCACACCATTCAAACTTGGGGACAAAGTATGGCTCGAAGCCCGTAATCTCAAACGCTCCGTCATTAACCCCAAGTTCGCCCTGAAACGGGAAGGACCTTTCACCATCACGAAGGTCTTATCCCCAATCACCTACAGGCTTCGAATTCCCATGACATGGAAGATCCATCTGGTCTTCCATGCTTCTCTTCTTACGCCCTACCGTGAGAACACCATCCACAGACGGAACTTCCCGAAACCACCGCCTGACCTTATCGCTGGGGAAGAAGAATATGAAATTGACCGGATCTTACGCCATCGTGGAACACCACGATCCTGTTCCTTCCTGATCCGATGGAAGGGATACACCGCCAAAGACAACTCATGTGTCCCTGAATGGGACTTGAAAAATGCCAACTCCACTTTAACTGCTTATAAAAAGCTTCATCCCTCCGTCTTCCCTCCCCAGTGCTCTTGAACCAGCACTACCACCATCGTCTCTCCAATGGCCATTGAAACCTCTTCGTCCATCTCCATCTCTACTGTTTCCTCTATCATCTCTTCACCTCTCCAGAATATCTTCCCTGTCGAAGCCAATGCCACCATTCCAAGCCCTCCGCCCTCTTATCGCAGATCTGCTCCTCCCTCTGAGCGAGCTTATTCTCCAACTTCATCCGTGGATCCTACTACCAACACTCCAGCTGCTGAGCAATCTCCTGCTCCTGCTCCTACTCCTCTCACACCAGTATCTATCGCTACTCTACAGAACACTGTTATGTCAGTAGATGTTCCTCTCTTCGCCAATCACCTTTGCGAAGATCCTCCCACCGGCGAGGACATCGTCCTCCTTTCTGTCCTCCTCCACAACCCTTGTATCGCCTTGTACATTGAACACTTCATCGAAACTGGCTCCCCCCTCAACACGCTCTACGGTGCCTACCTCCAGAATGAAACCATTATCATGCATGCCAGTGTCCCCTCCGCCCGTGCCGAAGTTACCCTTCGGGATCGCCTAATCCTTGATGATGCTTGTGATGTCCAAGCCCAGCTATATATAGTCATGTACCAGCTGGATATGCTTCCTTTCCTAGTCGACATCAACCACTACCTCTTAGATCTCGCCTCCTGTGTCCGTCCCCTCACTGAAGATCTTGCCACCCTCATCTCAGCCTATGAACAAGCTGCTGCCGTCTCGGCCGGCCATGAGGCCACCATTCATGTCGGCTGTCATCTACCCATTGCAAACCTCCCAGAACCCATGTGTCCTGCTGTCATTCCTGAAGAAGAAGAACCCCCAGTCGAACACATCAACCCTGCATACCTAGAATGTAAACCATGCGAACCCTCCACTCCATCCACCTCATCCTCCCCTCTCGATGAACACGCTCTCGAAGCCCTACACTGTATTGAAACCTGCAATTTCCATCCCACTCCTCTTGCCCCGTTCGACCCACGTTATTCTCAGGCATGCTTTCAATGCCGTAGTCTTGGGCACATGAAATGGGACTGCTCTGCTTACCGTTGTCCTTTCTGTCTCACCTTCGCCCCCGGCCACAACCAGACCCAATGCTGGAACTACTGGTGCCCCCAATGCAGGCGACAAGCACCTGGACACCACGTGAATGTATGTATTTGGCATCGTCGCAACCACACCTCACCCTGCTCTTCCTCTTCTTCTTTACACCAGTCCTTTCGCTCCCGCACACGGACCTCCTCCAACAGCTCCCGGGGGTCAAACAGATCTCATCGCTCATCAGGACGCTCTTGTCCTATCCCTATCCCTCCACCTATCAAGACTGAGCATCTCGACGATGTCTACGTAGACAATGACCCCTTTGACGACATAGCATATGCCAACATGACTGGTTCTCCGTGAATTAGTCTCAGTGGGACTTCGACGGTAACGAGGGGGTAATGTTACGATTCATCCCAGACTATCTTTTCTTTTCCTAACTTTATTAGCTACATGCTGTATTCATACGAGTTGCTCGTTCGACTTCCACCTCATACACTTTTCTTTTCACTTCATCTCACATGACCTTGTCCAGTCGGCTATTGCCGTTTCCATCACGTGACTCCGCAGTCCGCAGTCATGACATTATCAACTGTGCATTTCATTTCCATTCTTCTATTTGTAATTCTAATGACACGTTGCCTTCTCATTGGCTCCCGTTATCGCACGATGCGTCACCCTTTTCCACTTACCATTCTTAGTTACTATTTCTCATGGTCCGTGCGTGAACTCCTTACATATAAATACCTGCGCTCTCACAGCAGAGATCCTTAGCTTAGACCTCCCTTGTCTTACTTAGCATCTCTGCAATTGACAAGGTCCTTGTCCCTTTGTTCCTTGTCCCTTGTCTCTTGTCACCTGCTATGTGCTTGCCCTTGTGGCCATAGATCCCTTGAAACTGAGGACGGTCGGTATTGCCTTAGCACATCCATACTCCATGCCTATGTTGTTACTTCGCGCACAATCGCTGGACAACTCACTTCGCCACTTGGTCATGTCACGTGTCAGTGGATTCCCCCGCGCCATGTGATCGCTTACACGTCCGTGGAACACACTCGAACCTTCGACACTTAGGACCTCCCTATGCCTCCAAGGGCTATGTCCGATCCTACCCGGATCGAGCGTAACAGATGGCTCATCATCTATATGAACAATCTCCTTATCTTCTCCCCTGATGAGAAACCCATGAGAAACACACCACATGTGTCCTCCAGCACATGACTGAACTTGACCTGCGCCTTAAACTTGAAAACTGCAAGTTCACTACCACTGAGGTTGAATACCTTGGACTTATCATTAAACTTGGCAAGCTCGCTATGGATTCCATCAAATTGGAAGGGATCTCCTCATGGTCCATTCCCACAACAATCAGGGAAGTCCACTCCTTTCTTGGCTTCGCCAATTTCTACCACCAGTTCAATCCAGACTATTCCAACACCGCTCACCCCCTCATTGACCTCACCAGAAAGAATCTCTTCTGGAACTGAACACCCACTTGCCAAAATACCTTCATAACCCTCAAAAAGCTCTGCCTCTCTGAGCCAGTTCTTCATATGCTGGATCTTGCTGCCCCTTTTGCAATTGCCACCAACCCCTTTTGTAATGCCACTAGGGGCATTCTTCTTCAAACTGACTCCAACAGGAACTGGCATCCCTGTTCATATCTCTCACAATTGCTCTCCCCCACTGAGCAAAACTATGACATCTATGACCAAGAGCTTTTTGCAGTCATCTGAGCCCTCAAATTGTGGTGACATTATCTCTGTGGTTTCCAATTTCCCATTCAGATCTTCATGGATCACAAGAATCTAATGTACTTCTGTTCCCCTCAAGCCCTTAACTGCCGTCAAGCCTATTGGCTTCTTGACTTAGTGGACTTCAACCTCAAAATGATCCATATCCCTGGCTTCCACCTCTCAGGTCCCAATGCCCTCTCCCATTGCTATGACCATTTCCCTCGTTCTGACCCTGACAACCAGGCCATCACTCTTCTTTCCCCTTCCATCTTTTTCCAGGCTATTGACACTGCCTTGGCTGACAAGGTCACCACAGCCTTCACTGGCAATCCCTTGGTCCTCCAACATCTCTAGTCCATCAATGAAGATATTCCTGCCACATTCTGATTCCATTTCTCTAACTGGCAAACAGAAGGAAATGTCCTCATGTACAAAGGGCACATCTACATTCCAGACTCCAACGGCTTGCGTCACTCTATTCTCCAGTGCTGCCACAATCACAAGACCACAGTGTTATAATATGAATATTTTCAAACTTTTTCGGACTTATCATTTCGCTTTTACCAATCACGTGACTAGTGCACATGATTGTGAGAAACAATCACATGACCATGGTCTAGACCTAATCACGTGACATGCCTCATGATTTTAATCTCCGTTCATTTCACACCTTATCTATTCTCACAGTCATTTCCATCTTTATCTCACACTGTCATTCACACGGATGCTTCTTTCATCTTACTATACTTAGTAGTTTATCTCACACACAGCATGGTCCCTGCATAATCCTGTAACATATATAAGCTAGACATATATGACTGAATTCCCCAGTCTAATCCACTTTGTTTACCACCTCTGATCATTGCCTGGTGTACATCCACCTTGTAGGCCGGTGTTGAACATGGGTGAAAGCTCCACAAACTCCTTGTGCCAGTAGCTGTGTATGCTGAAAGACGTGTCCCCGAGCCTTGTGAATTATCGTTCGCGGTAGTTCATAACACACAGAACATCCCAGCTTTCTGAAGACCCATCAACTGGTTGCCTCTGACTTCTGGTTGCCTAGCCTTGCCAGTCATGTGCACTGTTATGTTGAAGGCTGCACCACATGCCAGCAGAACAAATCCAACACCCATCCCATAGTTCCCCCACTCACTCCAATTAAATCCTTTGCCTTTCACCCTTTCCAGCAGATTCCCTGTAATCTCATCATGGATCTCCCCAAGTCCTTGTCCTTCAATTCCCTCCTGGTCGTGGTCAACCATGGGCTTACTAAAGGGGTGATTCTTTGCTCCACCAAGAAATCAATCACCACCAAGGGAGTAGCATTCCTTTTTTTTCCACAAAGTTTATCTTTGCTTAGCCTCTATGACAAAATCATCTCTGACTGTGGTCCCCAATTTGCCTCTGCCTTTGCAAAAGAACTCAGGTGCATCCTCAACTACGACCTTTCCCTATCCACCACATATCACCCTCAGACTAATGGCAAAACTGAATGCATCAATCAAGAGATCGAAACGTATCTCCACATCTTCTGCAAAAACAACCCTGGATCCTGGGCCAATAACATCTCCCACACCAAATTCACTCACAACCACTGCCCTCATTCTGTTACCAATCAATTACTGTTCTATCTCATCATGGGATATGAACCCTGTGCCCTACACTCAGCTATCTCTGAGTCTTCCCTTCCCACAGTAGAATCCTGGCTTAAGTCCCTGATTGCTGCTCAAGATGAAGCTCTTGCCACCCATGAACTCACATGCCAAACCCTGGCTGCTTGCACTTGACAGACATTTGTCCCCTTTAAGAACAGAGACAGAGTATGGCTTGAAGCCTGTAACCTGAAATGTTCTGTTGTCAATCCAAAATTTGCCCCAAAATGTGAAGGCCCCTTTACCATCATGAAGGTCCTATTACTGATCACATATCAACTACACCTTCCCACGACTTGGAAAATTCACCCCACTTTCATGCTTCTCTTCTATTGCTGTACTGTGAGAACACCATCCATGGATAAAACTTCCCAAAACCACCACCTGACCTTATTGCCAGTGAAGAAGAATATGAAATAGACTGGATCTTATGCCACTATGGAATGCCACAATCCTGCTCCTTTCTGATCTGATGGAAGGGATATACCACTGAGGATGACTC
This sequence comes from Lanmaoa pseudosensibilis, assembly GCA_038092875.1. Taxonomy (NCBI): domain Eukaryota; kingdom Fungi; phylum Basidiomycota; class Agaricomycetes; order Boletales; family Boletaceae; genus Lanmaoa; species Lanmaoa pseudosensibilis. Next base: position 2,690 of record JBBPRF010000867.1, on the reverse strand, counting down.
ATGGGTCCCTGAATAGGACTTGAAAACTGCTAGCTCCACCTTAAGAGCTTATAAAAAGCTTCACCCTGCCACCTTTCCCCCTCAGCACTTTTGAGCTAACACCACCACCATTGTCACTTATGGCCATCAAATACTCCCCTTCAATCTCCATCTTCACCATCTCCTCAGTCACCACATTCACCCCTCTCCAGAATGTCTCCCCCATTGAAGCAAATGAAACTCTCCTTAGTCCTCTGTCTTCTTATCGCAGCTCTCCTCCCCCCTCTGATTGAGCTCATGCCCCTGCTACATCCCTGGATGTTAATGCCAATGTTCCAGCTATTGAGCAACTCCCTCCTGCTGTCCCTACTCCTCTCACACTGGTATCTGTCACTACTTTACAAGATGCTGTCATCTCTGTAGACATATGTACCACTCTTTACCAACCACCTGTGCAAAGATCCCCTCTCTGGTGAAGACATCGTCCTTCTCTCCATCCTCCTCCACAACCCTCATATTTCCACTCACATAGACCACTACCTCGAAGTTGGCTCCCCCCTCCATGTGCTTTATGGCACCTACATCCAGAATGAAACCATTCTTATGCATGCCAATGTTCCCTCTATCTGCGCCGAAGTCACCCTTTGTGATTGGCTTATCTTAGATGACGCCTGTAACATCTAAGCCTAACTCTACATCACTATGTATCAGCTGGACATGCTTCCCTTATTAGTAGACATAGACCATTACCTCCTGGATCTTGCATTCTGAGTCTGCTCCCTTACTGAAGATGTTGCTGCTGTTATCTCCGCCCATGAACACGCTGCTGGTGTTGCCACTGGCAATGAAGCTGCCATTCACATTGGCAACCACCTTCCCATTTCCAATCCTCCTGCTCCAATGAGATCCGCTACTGTCCCTGAAGAAGAGGAACCCCCAGTTGAAAACATAGACCCAGTCTACCTTGAGCATGAATCCAAAACCCTGTCGGCATCCTCCTCCCCCATTGATGAACAAATTGCCAAAGCACTCCACCACATCGAAGTCTGTACCTTCCAAGGCAACCTCTTACCTCTGTCCAACCTGCACTACCCCCAGGCATGTTTCCAATGCTACTGTCTCAACCATATGAAGCATGATTGTCCTGTGTACTCCTGTTCCTTTTGCATGGCCTTTGCCCCTGGTCACAACCAGACTCAATGCTGCAGCTACTGGTGTTCCCAATGTGGTAAACAAGCCCCTGGACATCATGCTGACATCTGTATTTGGCATCACTGAGATCACACTACCCCTTCATCCTCATCCTCTTCCTCCCACAGATCCTTTCACACCCACACCTCCTCCTCTGGGTTTTACCACTTCCAGAGGTCTCAACGCTCATCTGGATGCTCTTGTCCTCTCCCTGTCCCTCTGCCTATCAAGGCTGAACATTCAGATGATGTCTACATCAACAATGACCCCTTTGATAAGGTCACCCATGTGAACATGATGGGCTCCCCTTAGATGGGTTTTAGTGGGACTTCACCCATACTCGGGGGATAATGTTATGATTCATCTTGAACTACTCTTTTTCCTCCTAATCACCATTAGCTATATGCTGTATCACTACAAGTTGCTTGTTCAACTCCCACCTCATATGTTCTTTATTCCTTTTCCGAGCACATGCTTTCTCTAGTTGGCTATGGCTGTTTCTTTCACGTGACTCTTGCATCATCCACAGCAATGACATCATTCCTTATCTTTTCTTTGTAATACTAATGATGTGTCGCCTTCTTATTGGCTCATGATATCATACAACATGTCATCACTATTCCCTTTCCCTTACTTAGTTCATTCTTTCCATGGTTTATGCGTGGATCCCTTACATATAAATACATGACCCTTTGCACTGTAGTTCACTAGCTTAAACCTCCCTTGTCATCTAGCACTTTGTGCAATCTAGCTCACCTCTTGCGTACTTTGTACATTCATCCTTGTCTCCCCTTGAAGTCTAAGGCAGGTCAGAATTGCCCTTGTCACAACTGTACTCCTGGCCTAGTTGTACCTGTTGTGTCTTCAAGTGCCGAATGACTCCCTTGTTACTTAGTCCTGAAGCCACTTATGTGCTCATGGATATTCCTTGCTGCAAGAGTGAGTCATCACCCACAGAATCCATGTCCCTAGACCTCCTTTCACCTTACAAGGGCTATGTTCGGTCCTACCCAGGTCAAGCATAACACAAGCACACAATCATATTGTGATGCACTGCCATGCCAAGATGGATTGGCATGGATTTGTTCTCATAGGAGGCCATTGACTCCACTTGGATCACTTGGGGCCATGAAAGTAACTGCAGTGGAATGAAAAATCTTCACCTTGATGGGATCCAGAAGTTGAGTGCAATGAAGAGCAGAAGTGAAGAGCGAGCCAGTGTTGAGCTGTAGTGATAGAAACTGCCCAAGGAGGATTGACACATTTGGAATGCCAAGCTCGATGGAGAGGCCAGACACAATCTTTGCACAATCACAAGCTTGCAATTGGGATGAGTACTGGCTTGAAATGATTATGTATGAATAAAGTGATGTTAAGCTTACATGGTGTCTGAGCAAGCTTAACATCTGAATGAGCTAATCCAAGGGACTCATGCACCACGCCAGCAGCCTCATTTTCTTCCAGCCCCATGTCATCCTGTGGTGTCAAGGGTTGAGTGGATAAGGGAGTGGCTGTGGGAT
>JBBPRF010000866.1:0-13948 GCA_038092875.1 Lanmaoa pseudosensibilis | reverse complement strand
TTTCAATCGACTGGCAGCAATTGATGGCGAGGGGAGTTCGACGAGCCGGTCATATAACTTTGTGACGAGTAAGAGGTCAGGTAGGGATGAGTGCGATTTCATGGTGGTGCTATCTATCTCAGCCATCTCCATGGGTGGTGGGACATGGGGTGGCACGAGTTGGTCATAGACGGTGAGGTCCGTGGGTAGACAGCTGTTGTACGTGCCCGCACTCCCGGTCCAAGCAAGAACCGTGACATCTCCTGATCTGCTCAGGATGTGCTCCAGAAGACGACCCACTGCGCGATTGCCCTCTCCGTATATGACCGGGATGGCCACATCGAAGATCCCGAATAGTGAGTATGCTATATCTTCTACGAGTGTTGTTTTGCGCCTTGAAGCCAAATAAAGCTTCTCGCGCACCCTGTCTAGGCCTGGATGAAGTACAGCCATGTCCTGTGCAGAAGCTCTAGTCGCTCGTTGCATCTCAGCAATGATATCAGGGGACTCTTTGTGGTTGGATAAAGTCAAGCCTAGGTAGGGCTTCCAGTCCTCGGTGTAGAATCGGATGATATTTGCGGCAACATACTCCTGGTATGTCCATGCTCGAGTGTTCCAGATGCTCCCCTCGAGACCACCAGGGAGCTGAGACCCCGACGAAACACCACGAAGATGGACGACCGTGAGGGACGAGCCACGGTACCACGTGAACATAGCGACCAGTGACTCTTGCAATGCCGCGTGATCTGACTTTTCCATGCAGGAGTTGTCGCTCCACGCCCACCGGAAGCCAAGAAAATGCACGAGCGAGCAGAACCCCTGTAGCTTGAAATTTGCGGTGGATGCTTCTAGATCGTAGATGGAGACGTGCTTGACTTTCTGAAGAAGAGGTTCACCCTCCTCCCACGTGTGTGAGAGCATCACGTATTGGTAGAACTCCTTCACCGCTCCCACTATACGTGCATAGTCCAGCTGTATCGTCATCGACGATGCAAGCTCACTATAGATTGGAAGTGCCTCGAATGCTTCTGCTTGCTGTTTCTTGTCATACAGACGACCAGTGGTGGTATTGATAAGTACCCGCGGCATGGGACGGATGATGCTTGCGACAATACGTCGAATCGTGGGTCTGGCATCGACATATTGATGACGAAGTTCTATCGTCGATGTCAATCGGCATGCGGTGGTCTGAAAGGAAATGACTCACCGCGAATGTCTGCATCTGGAGACTCCTCTATCTTTGAGAGCATCATGTCGAATGCTTCGACGGCTTCCGCATAGTATCCCGCACCATGTAATGCCGCATGCCTCAGCTCGTAGCCACGATGGTATGATGCATCGAGTTTGATGACCTGCGCGCTTTGTTATCGATACTGCCTGAAACACTGAGGCACAAAATATACCTCGTCGGCGTCACTCAGCGCCTCCCTCCATGACTTTATAAACACTCGTGCTCTACTCCGCTTGGCGAGGATATTCATGCGATCTACTGGTTTGAGCGACAATATTGTTGAGAAGTATTCGGTGGCTCCATTATAGTACTGAGCCTCCATCGCGGCGTCACCGAGCTTCTCTAGCTTCTCTGTACAGCGATGTTGAAAATCTGTGGGACTTTAGATAATCTATGGGTGCGTTGCTCACGCAACCACTCACCGCGTTTCCATTGCACTCGCTCATCATGGGAACTCGTGTCCCCCACGAGTCTGTTCTCCACATGTCGGAAACATGCGATTGCTTCCATGACACGACCATCCCCTTCCAGAACGTCGCAAATCGTGCGGCAAATGACAAACCTCGGAACCTTGATCTGAACCGAAAGAAAATAGTTGATACCTGATTTCAGATTATTATGTAGAGCATACCTTGGCAGCAGCACTTAACACTTCGTTCGCTGAGCTACTAATCAACATCACACTCGCCCACTTGATTAGGACAGTGTTCGGAGTCGAGTGACTGAGGGACAATGCAGTGGAGTAGGATACAATCGCTTCATCGAGTTTCTTGACTGTCCATGCCTCATCTCCAATTATTTCCAGCGTCGATACGCACCGGCGCGTAAACTCTGACACTAGGAATTGAATACTCTCATCTAATGTACGACACCGAAACTCACCAGTAAGCCAGTCAACGATCAACTTGTTGGTTCTCACAGCCTCGCTTGCGGTATTCGCGATCTCGGTAAGATACTTTACAGCATCATGTATGCGGCCTTGAGCATACAGGACTTCACACTGATGTTTCTGTTCGTGTGCACGAAGGACAGCATGAAGGCCATCTATTTCGTCGGCTCTGTCGTATTTCGAGGTGTTCTCGAGCATCTGAGAAAGAGATTCATCCTCCTCCCACGTGCGTGAGAGCATCACGTATTGGTAGAACTCCTTCACTGCTCCAACTATACGTGCATAGTCCAGCTGTATCGTCATCGACGATGCAAGCTCACTATAGATTGGAAGTGCCTCGAATGCTTCTGCTTGCTGTTTCTTGTCGTACAGACGACCAGTGGTAGTATCGACGAGTACCTGCGGCATGGGATGGATGGTGTTCGCGACAATGCGTCGAATCGAGGGTCTGGCATCGACATATTGACGACGAAGTTCTATCGTCGATGTCAATCGGCATGTGGTGGTCTGAGTGATATTAAGGAAATGACTCACCGCGAATGTCTACGTCTGGAGACTTCTCTATCCTTGAGAGCATCATATCAAATGCCTCGACAGCTTCCGCATAGCGTCCCGCACCATGTAGTGCCGCATGCCTCAGCTCGTAGCCTCGATGGTATGATGCGTCGAGTTTGATGACCTGCGCGCTTTGTTATCGATACTGCCTGAGACTCAGGCACGAAGTATACCTCGTCGGTGTCACTCAGCGCCTCCTCCCATGACTTCATAAACACTCGTGCTCTACTCCGCTTGATGAGGATATTCATGCGATTTACTGGGCGGAACGACAATATTGTTGAGAAGTATTCGGTGGCTCTATTATAGTCTCCAGACTCCATTGCGGCGTCGCCGAGCTTCTCTAGCTTCTCTAGCTTCTCTGTACAGCGACGTCTAAAATCTGTGGGACCTTAGACAATCTTTGGCTGCAATGCTCACGCAACCACTCACTGAGTTCCCACTGTGTTCGCTCATCATGAAAACTCATGTCCCCTGCGAGCTCACTCTCCATCTGTTGGAAACATGCGATTGCTTCCATGACACGATCGTCCCCTTCCAGAACGTCGCAAATCATGCGGCAAATGACAAACCTCGGAAGCTTGAACTGAACCAAAAAAAAAGAGTTGATGTCTAGCTTCAGACCACCATATAAACCATACCTTGGCAGCAGCACACAACACTTCGTTCGCTGAGCCACGAATCAACATCGCACTCGTCCACTTGATCAGGACGGTGTTCGGAGCCGAGTGACTGAGGGACATGCGATCCACTGGGTTGAACGACAATATTGTCGAGAAGTATTCGGCGGCTCCATCATAGTCCCGAGAGCCCATTGCAGCGTCGCCGAGCTTCTCTAGCTTCTCTGTACAACGACATTGAAAATCTGTAGGACATCAGACAATACTATTTGGCGCATTGCTCACGCAAACACACCGAGTTCCCACTGTGCCCGTTCATCACGGGAATTCATGTCCCCTGCGAGATCGTTCTCCATCTGTCGGAAACATGCGATTGCCTCCATGACACGATCGTCCCCTTCCAGAACGTCGCAAATCGTGCGGAAAATGACAAACCTCGGAAGCTTGAACTGAACCAAAAAAAAAGAGTTGATGTCTAGCTTCAGACCATCATGTAATGCATACCTTGGCGGCAGCACCCAACGCTTCGTTCGCTGGGCCACGAATCAACATCGCACTTGCCCACTTGATTAGGACAGCGTTCAGAGCCGAGTGACTGAGGGACAACCAATGGAGTTTTCCTGATGCGTGAGCATCCGATATGAGGCATATCACAACTTCGAATCCAGAAATGGCTCGCCCAAGATCATCAAGATCTCCGCGGTACTGGAAACGAGCCAAGAAGGCGTCGGAAAGGTTTTTCACGTAGGTAGGTTTGGTGTGGTGACCGTCACGAGTGAGCTGTGCAGCGTCCTCGAGGCTCTTCATCGCCCAGTCAAGGTCATTGGCATCCTTGGATCGCTGGAAACGATCCAGAAGAGCTTTGCCGAGGTCACTTAAATAACTGGGCTTGTCCTGGTGGTTGTTGGTCGTGATTCGTACTGTCTTTTCGAGCCACATGATTGCTTGGTCAAGGTCACTGGGCTCACCGCATAGCCCAAAACGTCTCAGCAACGTAAGACCGAGGTTGTTAAGCCTGATGGGCCTGTCGAAATAGGTTTCTGGAGGCTCTTGAGCAGCAACGTCCAATTTTGAGATTAGCTTGTCGAGCTCGGCCAAGTCATCAGAGTCCCTGAGTCTGAAGCATTCATAGGTCTGAAGGACAAGGTTCGCGGCACGATGTTCATGGGTGCCCTCTGGGAAAACTTTGATGAGCTCATTGATGAACTCCTGTAGCTCGCCTTCGGAGGATGCTTCATGTCCCGTTGCTCCGTAGTGATACAAGAGAACTTGGGATAGATGTAGCAATGTCGTAGGCCGATCTGGGTGAACATCACAGCGCAACTTGAGTGCTTCTCGATAGAGGGCTGTGGCCCTATCGAAATTGGGTGATGTATCATAGGACTGATTCATAATAAATGTCACTGATGCGAGGTTGGACAGGGCAGCGGCGCGACATGTGTGTCCAACAGGACAGATATCTAGAGCACGCTCAAAATGTGCAACAGAAGTTTCGAGATCTTCTTTGCAGTGGTCTCTGCGGTACCGACGAAGAGCATCGTGCCCCAGGTCCGTTTCTCTGGCGAGCTCAGAAGAATCTTCCCAGTCCAACTAAAGTGTGGCACCTTTAGAGGATGACTGGGTTGATGGCATTTCACTTACACTACGATGGACCTGACTTGAAGCGCGTGTCTGATGGTTACAATGCCACTGCTGCACGGTAATAAGCAGCGAAGAGCGAGGCAATGCAGTTCCCCCCTCCCTTTCGGAGAGTGTGATCGCTGCAACCGACTTGAGTACTGACTACACGAACACATAAAATCCTGATACTTACGGTCAGTTCGGTCAAGCAAACTGCCAACAGTTATTTCCTCCGATATTCGGAGGGGCTCTCCTTTTCCTAGCACTGGGAGAAACTCGAAAGATGCACAAACCACCAGTCGGACCATGACGGATGGATCAGACGGCCTGCAGAGTAATTAGTATAAATAAGCGTACAAGGACAATTTGAGGATACCGCACAGTTGAATCAGGTCGTCCCATTGAATAACAGAATCACAAACAGGTATGGGCTTAATTTTAGTTCGCCTGGGTGTGCCACCATTAAAGTCAAGCTGAACATAGAATCCGATGGGAATACGTCCAAGGCCGACAGTAATATTTTCAGCCCGGATGTCTACATAAGAGTTGTCACCCCTCTGCGGGAACGCCGATAAGGGGTACCTACGTGTAATGACAAATTGCACGTTCTCAATCACAGGTATGTGTGGCAACGACTCCGAATTGTAGTGTGTGCCGTTGGTGGTCTCGCTATCAGTGCAGGCCAGTTAACAGGTCAAACATCAACAAGAGACAACTTACATCTGGCTTTGTAGATAAACGACACCTAGGAAGAGTCAATGATGGTTGATAGCATGGCGACGAAAATACTTGCAACCGTCAGAGTGACAAACATATTCTTTTTCTAAAAAATCCCTGAGTGGGCCATCTCGCATCAGGTCCGAGTGTGATAGTCTTCTCTGGATGAGTGGTCGACCAGTCAATATGTGGATGGACACAGACGTAACAACATACCTTCTCCAACATGTCTATCCATTCATTGTCATGGGTAATGGCCACCCGAGCTTTAGGGTTCTGGCCAAAACAATCAGCGTATCGTAATATCCGTATATTTACCGCTCAAACCTTGTCCAATAAATAACGGTTGATAAGGTCCGAAGGATGAAGCGGCTGTATGGTGGATTAGCTTTTGCGAATGTGGTATTTCGAGTGTGTACCAACTTGAGATAAAGATAAATCTGGACTGTGCTCGACAGCTACACCCAGTTAGTATTGCTAAGCACTCCATGACAATGACTCACTTATTTGAGATGACTCCCATGACAATGATTCACTTATTTTAGATGACCCCCTCTGAAATATCACGAATAGGGCTTCCAGAAGCGCAAAGAATGCCGCGATCCAGGAGGCGATGTTGCGTGCTTCATATCCCGTCACCTGCTCAATCACGGGCAACGAATTCCACCTCACCGTCATCCTGAAACCTCTTATGAGGATGGTTTGGTTCTCGTAGTTGTTATTTCGAGGACCAGGCTGGAAGTCCACCTCAAATGCACACCTCCAATTGTACGCTCCGTCACCCGTGGTGCGATGGTTCACGAGGATTTCTTCACCAACTAAACCCTTGTAGAACGATCCCAATGTCCAAGAGCGCGTTTTATACAGGCCAGTAACCAGGTAGAGGGAGTCGCGTTCGGCGAACTTACACCACTCGAGCGCATATTGCACAGCAATCCTCCGAAACGCGTCCAACTTCCGGTTGTTCCGGAGCTCAGAGAGGGTAGCGCCGGATGGGAGGATGAGTATGGCCCCTTCTTTGGCGGTCGCGGTGAACTTGTAAGCCACACTCATAACACCAAGTCAGATTTTTGACGCATCCAACACTTATAAAAGGGTACCTTGACTCCTTCACGTCCTGCTTCACACCAGTCATGAACAAGTAGTCTGGAGAAAGAGCAGCTGTACCAATGGATGGGTTCTGTAACTTGATAGGCTCGTATGCAGGGACACCATTTTCACGAAGCTTTTCGGGGAGGGTAAAGCCTATGTTGAAGAGGAGGATGAATTCACCATGGTCATCGACATAACCGACATCTCCAATCTGGAATCCCTCCTTGTCGTACGGTTCTCCAAGTCCGCTACTTGGCTTGGGAGTGCGCAAAGGATACCCGCGACTCTGCTGTAGATTCGTCGCGTACACATCCTGCGGGGGGCTGTTCATTCCGAACGTCTTCCGTAGAGTGGGTAGGATTGTCGATTTGGAGGTTTAGAATTGGGTTAGAGTCAATGGGAAATGCGACATGCTTGCTGTAGAGGCAATGCAACACGTGCATTATGGAAGGCAGTTGGCTGAGGTAGGTGCAACGAATATTAAATGGGTGACTTTCCGTAGGGTTTCTGGTTGCCGGCGTGCCGGTAGTCAGGAATGGAATGTTGTAAGCGTGCCGACTTCTGCGGACGAATCGGAACATTTTCTTGGTCAACTTTCAAACCCCGATTTATTCCGGGCATACAGATGATGAGCGAAGAGAAAATCCCAATCATTATTCGGACCGCCCGGACCGCAATAGGTTTGTTGTAAGCCATGTGCATGTGTAAGTCTTGACGAAACCCTATGACACACTGGCAACATCTACGCCAACCGTGCTTCCTCAAGCTTCGGCCTTCGGGGGTCAGTCCGGGTGATCTTCCACTTGAATTCATCACCCTCACAGCGTCTCGAGGCACAGCTACTGTTACGACGACATGCTAAATTTGCTGCAATGCGCATCACAGATCTCGGTTACTATCAAATGCACAACTCCCCCATGCGCCCTCCGAGAATGAACGTGTGCTCCTCAACGGATTTCGTCTCTTTGATCTCATCTCTGCATCAACATTGGCACGCTCGTGCTCGTAGGTGTAAATGAATTCTCTCTCTGCAATCTACGTCTTTCATGTAAGGATTCACCAAGAGACTTAGTCTGAAGACCAAATGATTCAAGGCAAAGAATAAGAATTCTGAAACTAGGGAAAATACATGGCAAGTGTCTACTATATATACTGTACAGAGATGTGCATGGACCATGTTAGGGCCGGCTTATGATATCATAATGACATCATGTGGGTATAGGGTATGACATAGTATTGTGAAGTAGTGTTTGGATTGTTCTGGATTTGTGATATTGTGAAGGTGTGAAATACATGAAGAGGTGAAGAAAGATATGTTCATGACATTACCCCCTTTCTAAGATTGAGACTCCTGAATCGGTGGTAATTCATATAAAGATGGATGGTTTAATTTAGTAAGAGAATCGCGGAATGAAATGAAATCAGGAGAAGAAAAGAAAGAAGTGGAAGATTTGGGAGGATCAATGCCGCGACAGATAGAACAAGTACAAGGTTGCTCAATTGATGAGATATGAGCTACTTGTGGGGTGTAGTCGGGATTGATGATGGAGTAACGGAGTTTAAGACGAGGGTTTGATCGGGGTGCTGTGGGATGTTTTTGATGGAAGGATTTGATAGCATTGGGAGCATTGGGAAGATTGGATTCTTTGATCCATTCACATTCTTCATGTGGGAATCCTTTCCAATGAATAAGGTATTCGATTGCTCCATGGCGTTCTCAGGAATCTATGATTTCCTTGATCTCGTGTTCTTCAGACTGGGCTACGATCACCGGAGGTGGTGGTGGTGGTTATTTTTGGGATGAGAATTGCCCAGGGTGATAGGGATAGAGAAGGCATTCGTTGAAGACGTTATGGATGCCTTTCCAAGAACGGTTGAGTTTGAGTTTATAAGCTCCTTTGCCGATTTTTGACAGCACCTTAAAAGGACTGTAGCGACGATCATCCAATTTCTTAGATGGTCGATCAGATCTAATGTTGGTTGCTTTGAGGAGTACGAGATCGCCGGGTTTGTATTGTGGGTGTTCTTTAGCGTGTCAATCATGAAAGTGTTTCATGTCATTAGCCGCATGTTGTAAGGCGATCTGTGCTTCGAATCTTGTTGCTTCCATTTGCTCTACGAAGTCCTTAGCCGAAGGGTTTCGGATTTCCTTTTGACAATCTGTTCCAATTTGAGGTTGTTGTCTGTAATTGATGATGAATGGAGAGTAACTGTGGACTGTATTGCGTTGGTTATGGGCAAACTCTGCAAGAGGAAGCCATTCAGCCCAGTCAGTTTGTCTATGATTGGTGTAGATATGCAGATATTGTTCGATTTCTGCGTTGACTCTCTCTGTTTGTCCATCGGTTTGGGGATGATAGGCAGTGGACGGATTTGCCTTGATTTGGAGTTGCGTGTATAAGTCTTTCATAAAGGAAGAGACAAATTGTGGGCCGTGATCTGAGATCACCTTCTTTGGGGTACTGTGAAGTTTGAAGATGTGATCTCTGAAGATTTTGGCAATGCCTTGTGCAGTGATGTCGACAGAAATAGGGAAAATGTGGATCATCTTGGAAAAGCGATCTACAATATTCAGAATGGCGTTTTTACCCTGAGATTCGGGCAATGGGCCGATAATGTCTACCGAGATGATTTTCCAAGAAGCGGATGGAATTTCGTTGGGATTAAGGGGGGTTTTGTGAGCACTCATTTTGGTTTTAACTTTTTGGCATCGGTCGCATCCTTTTACATATGTTTCGATGTCTTTGTGAAGCGATGGCCAATAATATTTTGCCATGACGAGGTCACGTGTTCGACGAATTCCTGGGTGTCTGGCTAGAGGGTGATCATGGTTTTCTTTCAGGATGTGCTCCCTTAAACTTTCGTCTTTGGGAATGTATAGAAGATCCTTCCAGAATGTGAGACTGTCTTTCTCTTTCCATGAGGAGTTTTCTTTCTCAAGTCCGACTCGTGCATATTTTTCCTTTTTGTATTGTAATTTCGTGACGAGATCTTCGATTGAGTTAGAGTTTGATGTTTCCCCATGTTTCTGAAGAACTCGCATAATTGCTAATTCTCGCATGTCAATGAGTGAACCTGAAGGGCTCTCTGCAGCCTCATTACAGGAGTCATCTTCGACAATTTCATCGCAAATTTCGTAACCGTCTGCAATGGGTGCATTGATATGAGTTTCTTTGGGTGATTTGGAAGGGCGCACTGCAGTCGCATTACTGATATCGGAGGTGAAAAGAGAGTCGGGAAGTAGAGTTTGTTGTTTGTTATCAAGCTCCACCCCCTTTCCAAGATCTGGCCTCCAGGACAGAGGATCCACGGGGTTTGTTTTTCCAGGTCGATGTTGGATTATGAATTGGTATTCCTGGAGTAATTGTTGCCATCGAGCTTGTCGACGAGTGAGATCCTGTGGTTTATGGAAGAACTCAAGGTTTTTGTGGTCGGTTAAGATTTCGAATGGCTGGTGAGTTCCGAGGAGATACTGTCTTCATTCTTTGAAAGCGAACATAATCGCTAAGACCTCAAGATCTGCTGCATGGTAATTACGTTCAGCATCATTAAGGCCACATGAGATGTAGGCAATCAGATGCCAAACATTTTCCTGTTTTTGGGAAAGAACAGCTCCAACGCCAATGCCAGATCCGTCAGTTTCGATTCGATAGAGATCGTCATCTGTAGGCATTGCTAGAGCAGGGGCGGAGGAGATCGTATCCTTGAGGGTTTGGAAAGCCTGTTGACATGCAGATGTCCACTCAAAGTCTTTTTTGACCAAAGTGAGTGCATTCAAAGGCTTTGCTTTTTGAGCGAAGTCGTGGACAAATCGCCTGTAGAAGTTGAGGAATCCAAGGAATCCTTTCGACTCTTTTCTGGACTTAGGAACCGGCCAATCGGTAATAGCTTGGACTTTAGCCGGGTCCATTTTGACTTCATTGTTCGACACGATTAGACCAAGGTAGGCTGTTTCCTTGGCTTCGAAGAAGCATTTTTCATGTTTGAGATAGAGTTTATTATCGCGTAATATTTGTAGTACTTCACGAACTATTCTCCTATGCTCTTCTATGTCTTTTGTGAAGATCATGATATCGTCCATATATACTACGACTTTTCCTTTGTTAATGAGATCCCTAAAGAGGTGATTCATCATCGTCTGGAATGTCGCAGGTGAATTGGTGAGTCCAAAGAACATCACTAGGGGTTCGAAGAGACCTCTGTTCGTCTGGAATGCGGCCTTTCATTTGTCTCCTTCTGCCATCCGTATGTTGTTGTACCCCCACCTGATGTCTAGGGTGGTGAAGTACTTTGCCGTTTTGAGTTTATCTATTAACTCAGCGATGAGTGGCAAGGGGTATCGGTTTTTTTACAGTGATAGCGTTTAATTTCCGATAATCTTGTACCAGGTGGAGGTGTCCATCCTTTTTCTTTACAAAGAAGAAGGCAGATGTGAATGGGGATTTGGAAGGTCGAATTCTTCCTGATTGGAGATTCTCTTCTAAGAACACATCGAGCTCCTTTTGCTTGTCTATGGTGAGGTTATAAGTTTTGCAATCGATTACATGATTGCCAGGGATTAGCTCGACTGCATGATCCCATGACCTCTGTGGTGGGAGTTCATCGAAGTTTTCTTTTGCAAATACATCTTTGAAGTCGTGATAATACTCGGGTACGGCTTCTTTGAATGTCTTCTTGCCTTTGCCAGATTTGGCGAATTGTTCGGCGGCAATTTTAGTAGAGACGTTTTCTTGTGCCCGAATATAGGTTTCAACATTGAGTTCGAAGAGTCTTTTGCCTTCTGTAAAGTGGATGCATTCTTCTTCTTTGTCATCATCATCCTCACAATTTTCTAGGCCAGGCATGTGGTCATCCTCGCAGCAGAATTCCATTCTGCCAGTGGTCCAGTCTATTGCGGGATTATGGAATTTGAGCCAATCATGGCCAAGGAAGATTGTATTAACTCCAAGATTAGTTACTACAAGTGCTATTTGTTCTTTGTGGTCTAGCACGTGTAATTCTACAATAACAAATTCCGAGATGTCTCCACTAGAGTTTGTAGAGTCATCGGCATTGTAAACCAGAATTTTTCTTGGGAGTTTGTGCATATTTATTTTCTTCTCAGTGACGAACATTTGGTCAATCAAAGATCCAGTGCAACCTGAATCAATGAGGGCAGTGACCTGGTGTTCAACTGAATTGTCTGTCTTTATTGTCACTGGGATTTCTAACGCATTCCTTGGTTTTTTGTCTCGTTCTCCTCGACGAGTGTATTTAGGCTTGTGTTGTAAATCCCAAAGGACGTAATAAGCCTGATCTGATTCGAGGTTTTTCAGATTGTTTACTAACTCGGAAGAGACCTCGGATTGTCTCGACTCATGGACGAAGGATTTGATGTGCGAAATTGCACGCTTTTCAGGTTTCTCGTCAATTACCTGCTTGATCCAGCGGATGGACCAGGGATTGACGGTGTTCATCCATGACCTCTCACTCCTAGGGCGCGCAGCAGCCACATTTGAGGAGGTCTTTGGAGAGTCCTTACTTAGTGCTTTTTGCTCAAGTGGGCGCACAGCAGCCTCAATCTTGGGCATTTCGTGTTTTAATATTTTTATTTGTTTCTCCTCCTTGGGGTGCACAGCAGCCACAAAAGAAGGAGTAAAAGGAACAGCATGGGTGGACAACTTGGAGGGTTCAGTCTCGTCATGAATGGGGAGAATAGAGAATTTATTCAATGACTTAGGTACAGAAGTAGTTCGACCGTTATCTACTCCTGGGATTGAAAACCTGACTTAGAGTCCTGCTCTTTCGCCTTTTCTTTTTCGACATGTTTCATTCCTTCCACCAATTCTTCATCGGATTGGTAGAAAATATGCACTCCTTTGAAGTCCAGCATTTGCATTTGCTGGTGGTGGGGTTTCATGTGTTCTTTGCACGGCCAAGCGCCTCCACACTTGAAGCACTTTCCTTTGGCGCGTGCCTTGCCGATGTCCATGGTACACCACCTTGTGCCCCGAACGTACCCACTTGGTTCGGATGGACTGCTGCAGGAGCAGCTGTAGCAGGAGAGGATGTTGCCAGCTTTGGCTGTTGACGAGGAACGAAGGTTGGCCTGTAAGTAGGCCTGGATGCCATAACATTCCTGTGGCGATCAGCCCTCTCCTGGAGGACTTGTTCTGCATGACATAACGTGGTCTCCCACTCGCGTATGTCAGTGGAGTCAATTAACCTGTCATTTATGTTTTCGATGTGGTCAACCAGATCTTGACAGGCTCCTTTGCGGATTTGATTGATGATGGTCTGCCTGTTGGTCCTAACGTCAAAGTCAGCCTCAAGGGCCAATTGGTGCATTTTCATGAAATAATCTTCCACAGTGGATTTGCCTTGCTTAAGGGCAAATAGCTTCTCCTCAGCTTGCTGCTTCAAGCCAGCAGGTTGGAATTGTTTTTTAACAGCCTCCTTGAAGGTCATCCAGGACCACGTGTTGGTGATTCCTTGCTGGTAGGCCAGGTCCGCGAACCTTCCAGTGGGATTTTTGCCCTGCATGTATGAGAGCGTGATGAGGATTTTTTGGCGGTGTGATGGCTCTTCCTCAAAGCCATTGATGTAGACTTGGACTGTTCGCCACCAATTGACGAAGTCCTCCTTCTTGCCATCATAGGCCGTCGGCTTGGCCATAAAAGACTTTCCTATCCTCGCGGACGGAGGTGTCTGGGGACGGGGCAAAGATGAGGTGTCCCAGCCTGTGAAGTAGGTGGAACGGGGAGGGGACGATTGTTACGCGAAGCGTACAAAGACTTCCTGGGCAGGACTAGACGGGCGATACTCACGAAGAGACCATCTTCCGCTAATCCTTCTGGACAAAGAGACAAGGCTAGTCGGGCGATACTCACAAAGAGACCGACGTCTGCTAGCTTGTCTGACAAAGGGGTCCGGGGTAGTGGAAGTCGAAGGGGATTCGACTTCAGACTCAAAGGTTTCAAGGGTGATTCAAGAGTACGCTTGTATTGCGAAGATCGAGAATGAGGAATACAAGTTGTGTATGAAAGGTTTATATAATATGGACCAGCGCGCACGGACCAAGGGAAAGATCAAGACAAGAAAAGAAAGGAAGACTATGGAAATGTATGGAAGGCGGGGGATACTCGCCGTTGTGAGAGAAACGACGTAGGAGAGACAAGTCCGAAGATACGAATAAACCCGAAGATAAAGGTCATTAGAATAACCGTGGGAAGCGTGGAGACGCGGTATTTGTGAGAAGGAAGAAAG
>JBBPRF010000865.1:0-13961 GCA_038092875.1 Lanmaoa pseudosensibilis | reverse complement strand
GGTATCTATGGGTAGCGCTCATCGTCTACGGCTTCCGTTCTCACCACGCTTCGCTATGACAGGGAACGCACGCGCGCAATATGGCTCCTCCGTTGTTCATCTCAGCCCCTATCGTCGACGCGGACAGCTTTCTTATCTGTGATTTTCCTCGCAAAGAATTTCAGCTGGCACGATGACTACGTTATGGATCAAATTCCTACAGGTCCTCTCCGCGATAACGGGGAGCCCACGACTGCCCACTTCCAAGCTCGCCACCAATTGAAAGCACTTCAGGGAGAAGGCGCGAATAAGGACCAAGACCGAGCTGGACCACGGATGCTCCCAGATGCTCCAATACGAGGCGAAACGGGAAAAGGCATTGTTGGACGAGGCTGAGCGCACTACGCGGCGTGAACAAGAGCTCGCTGAGGCGGCTATCGATGCTGCTAAAGAGAGGCTTGCGCGAGAGACTCAGGAGGAACGCGAAAGAGAAGCTGAAGGCGCTTGAAGGAGTGTGTTTAGTCCGTCGTCACGCCTTCCCTCGAAGAACCTACCGCCAAGAATGAAGGAGAATTGTTTCCATTTCGCCGCCGCCGGAGTTTCTGGTAGTGATCTTTCCTCGTTAACGCGTTTCGTGGTTTACGCAGCAGGGACGCTGGTGCTGCAACCATGGAGATCACCGAGACGACGTGCCGGATAGCCCTGGTGCGGGTGCGGTCGAATTTCATGACTGCCAGTACTTTAATGACCAAGTCTCTACGCCCTTGCTTCTATGGTCATACTGTTGACAATCGCTTCACGATGAAGCTCGAATCAATATTCAGACACGACCTTTGGCAATCCCGACCCCGCGTGCACGTAGATCTTCTCAGCGACCGTTGGGTGAATACCCTAGCAACCTCAATCACAGATGGACTTAGCGAGGCTCATACCAATGCAGCGAGATGACACGAGCTCAGATAACTGCATGGTCGGTGTCTACGTACTTATGATGCAGCATAGCATCTACATGTACTGCATCGAACCACCGGATCAATACACCCCATTTTATACCTGAACCAAAATACAACATCCGTGCCAGTAAAGTGATCGAAAGGCTTATATCACCCGATTCCCACTGGTGCGATCCACTGTGAGTCTAACAGAATAAGTTAGAGGAAAGTACGCGCACCGTTACATGGACCCTTCCGGCTGATGCGGCTGGGATACATCGTTCACTTTTTGTGTCTGATAGGACATGCGCTGTCACGATGTAGTCTACCATCACGAGAAAAAGACATACGCTTCCTTTGGGTCTGCAGGACCCTGTCCGCTGCGCGAGGCGTCCTTGTTCGGATGGCTGGGAACGGCAGCCTTGGCAAGCGACTTAACGCTGTAATCTTTGATGAGACCCTGCATACAGACTGGGGGATCAACGGACCTATTGTTTTTCAATGGACTTTGCGACTACTCGCTAAGACGATATGTTAGACACACCAAACCCACTCGTCTATCAAGGAAGGGCACTCACTCGTTTACACTGACCTGCAGCCATCCTCGATGGCCGCTCATCGGCCGTGTCGATTCTCGCCGTCAGTGATGAGTAGGAACGACTCGGAGGTGGAAGATCGGTGGCCGACATGACTTTCTAGTCAGTCGATTGGCCTCGTGCGAAGCGAGGTCCTTGTTACTCTTCCTAATCCTCGTCTGTAGCTACTGTTTAAATATAGAAATGCCCTGAGATGACTTGACAGTGTTGGGGGGAAGGGGGGGGTACTCGGCGGCCACTCGACCTATACAATAGTAATTACTTGCATCGAAAGTGAAAAAAGAAGAAACACATACCTCGAGGAGATCACCATCGCCGTCTTCGCTGTGGGTCTCGGACTCGAGTGGACTTGACTTCCCCGATTCTCCTGGTGAACGAGCATGATGAAGGAGTCAATACGACGTTTCGGTAACAGAATGACAAACTTACCCTGCCAGAGGAGTCTGGTGGTTTGCCGTCATGGCCGCCCGAGCCTGGTCCTTCCTCACGAGTAGGTGCCTAGTAATGTAATGTGTCAGGGTAGTGCTTATCCAAAAAGGAAACATTATGAAACTTACATGGAAAGGACCATACAGTCGGGAAGGGGGCGGGATAGTCTTGATGGTGATGAGCTCATCACCATCGACCCTGGATCTGACCCCCGCGACGGGCTCCCGGTCGGGGAGAATTTGATTCCAGTGGTTGTTCGGCATTACCGAACAACCCTTCGCCGATCGTGATATTCCAGAAGTTTGCTCTGAATCCAGTCCTGGTGGCAAACCTGGTCAAGATGTCGACTGCACCCACCCGGTTTCCGCCTTCCACCTCGAGGACCTTTTCCAGAATCTTATTTGCCAACACAGATGTGGCTCTCAAGATCATTCCTGCCTGTTTTTCTGCTTCGTGACTGTCTACAGCTGGTCGTCGTTGAATCTCATTGTTGCCCCCGCTGAAAAAAAGTGTTGCGTCGGGGTGGAAAGCGATTGCGTGTACGCGGCGGTCGATGTCAACCACCATTGTATGGCCTTAGAGTTGTCAGCGTCGTTACAATCACTGCCTCTCAGAGCTGCTACGCACCGGTCTTCGTCGACGACATCTTCACCAATGGTACAGAGTCGTCGGTTTCAACGTGTCGAGGGACAAGGTGTTTCGGTTCCCTCGAGGCATATACCCAACGTTTGCTCACAAACACGTTCCTATTTTAAATGGTCCGTTCACACAGCTGCCTCGTGCACTGATTCAACATCTGCGAAGCCTTCCCTCGTTGTCAAGGGTAGCCCTATCTTGGGACTTGGGATTGTTCATCATATCTCGGCTGCAGGACTCGGTTCGCGGTGGGTACGCAATTCGCATTAGACCATCGCGAGATACCGGGCACAAATCGCGCGGGCATCCCAGGATATTTTCGGAAACTTTGGGGGTTCGCATACTTCAGAAATGATTGTTCTCCATGAAATGGAAGACGGGTTTGTGTCAGTTCGCCATCCGAACTCGGACCACGTCACATTCCTGTCCATGTGTATGGGCGTTTCTGGAACGACTCGCGCCCGCTTCTATAGGTGTCGGGACAGGTAGACGTCGCATACGTACGTACGTGTACCCGAGGATCGAACGTTTTCGCTCACACACAAGCCTCGTTGACATCAGCAACACCTTCGGACGCTCACACACTAGTTCCCAGGTTCACCACGTGTCTCACAGCATCCGCACGGAAGCCACAGAACCGCCGAAGATTGCTCTCAAAGTGTCATGCTGAGCTCTATTGGACGGATATTACCATCCTCGCTAACGCCAGAGAGATGTCGAGCGTCGGAACAAGCTGTACGGTGCCGCGCGCAAAGTAATCCACCGAGGAGAAGAGGAAGAGCGTCCAAGCTAGCTTAGAGAATGCCAACCTCCCGGACCGTGCGTACAAATATTACCTCCAGGTTGTTGGGCACCGTCTGGAATAAGACGTAATGGAGCTGCTCAACGACCTATTCAACCAGGCGTACACAAGACGGGTTGCGCGATCGTATGAGATGATCTCCACCTCGATTGGTTCGTGGTCGAGGGGGTGACTTTGTGCCACGGTGCTCTCGATCATTGTAATTATGTTCGAGCCATCTTGGATGGTGGGTTGTAGGTTTGTAATAGACACGATGGTCCAGTGTCATCGTGATCCCTTCACGCGAAGAACATCAATGTGCACGTGGTTGCGGTGAGTACGGAGCGTAGAAACAACTCTAGATGAGTATGTATTGGGAAACGAGGCAACCTCGTGTACTAGCCTAGACCCACTCTAGTGCGTCGGGAATCCTCCAGATCCGAATGGTGGAGTACGTGTACGCGTTGACAAGACTTCAAGTCACACCTGCATAAGCTGATTATCTGTGTGTGGGATCTGGCTGGTCGCGCTGTGTTTCGAGAAACCATCCGCCGGGACCTGGGTTGGAAAATTGCCAGACCACCGTCTCATTCAAATAATTCGACAACTTCTTGCGGCTTAGCAGCAGAGGCGGATACCATATCTAAATCACTCGGCGTCACCACACGTTTCAGACTACGACTATTCCACCTTAATATCGACCTTAGGGGCTCTAGCATGTTTCGTCAGGATATATCCACATGGGCAGCAAACTGCCAATAGTACCGTAAGTATTATTGCTACACATCCATGGAAGAGGTTCCACATTGTTTTCCGAGGGGGGGGGAGTAAAAAACAAGAATGACATGAATGTCGCGAGGGATTCAAATTATGATGGTATGGTGTCAATATACGAGTACGGGTCCTTGCGGTGATTTTTGGTTAGGATGACGCAAAGTGCTTGTGATAGCCCTCGAATGCGGACTTGGCATCATCAAGCAGAGTGGCGAGGAGGTTGATATCGCTCTCTACGAGGTGTGAGCGGTCATCCTGATCGAGCCCCAAACATGTCAACGACTCGGATGTCATGGTCGACCTGCTCTCCTTCATCTGTCGAATCACCTTATTCCTCCACCGCTGCCACACCTGTGTGTCGTTCGGGATGAAATCCCGAAGGATATTTCCAGGATTTACGCCACCATACGGACTCTCCATCCCATCACAGATGAGGAGGCAAGCAAAGACCGTCATCGTCGTCCTCGTTCCAAGACGGAATTTCTGCATCTTCGGTCTGCCCAACTTTTCGAAGAGGACTTTCGCCTGGATCTTCTCCTTCTCCAGTGAAGAGAGGTACGAGTTATAGACCCATGAGACTCCGAGCGTCCCGAGGAACATGATTTGGCCGAGGAGCGATCCCTGGGGGATGAGGAGTAGCTGGAGCAAGAATTGGACGAGGAGGAGCAGAGAACACAAGCCGATGGAATTATATGTGGGCTCTCCGTCTATGGTCAACAGAAATTTCCCTTTCGTGATCGCGTTGACATCCTTTTCAGCTCCTTTCACCACGATTACTGTGTCATCCCCTATAAGCATCCCATCACCCGGTGGCGCACCTGGTGCTGGTTGCTTGACAGTATCGAGGGAGAGTTCTCCGGAGCCAATCACGAAACAGGCGACTCCACTGGAGATGATACCGAGCAAGATGAGTGAGAAAGAGTACCAGTCCGCAACCATAGCACACATGATGCAGGCTATGAAGCTGGTTTGGATAGGGATGAATGCGAGAAGTGCGTTGCCAACGTCTCTTTGGGGAACCGTGCCGTCGTACTTGACGTCCTTTAGTTCCAAGAGGGCGATATTACTTGGAGCAGTTTCCCTCCCCGCAATCTGTATTAAGCCAACTTCATCTTTGGCATTCTGCATCGTAAGGTATCCTAGGTGGCCAGTCTGCATCTCTGTCCCAGAGAGGGTGGCGACATACTTTGGTCCTGTCCTTCCATCGAGCCCAAACGAGATTGCAGGCGTCTCATTCGGACCCGGGAATAGCCCATCCCAGAAACGTGAAGCTGCGAGTTGGCCGAAGCGTTTCGCGATGGTATAACTTCCCGGTGAGTTGTACCACCCTAACCACTTTCTACCCTTGAATAGGTGAACGGTGGCCATGGCTGAGATTGCCTCTTCACCACCAAAGAAGCCAGCTACTCCGGACGCATCGAGAGTAAATTTAC
This sequence comes from Lanmaoa pseudosensibilis, assembly GCA_038092875.1. NCBI lineage: Eukaryota > Fungi > Basidiomycota > Agaricomycetes > Boletales > Boletaceae > Lanmaoa > Lanmaoa pseudosensibilis. Next base: position 8,401 of record JBBPRF010000865.1, on the reverse strand, counting down.
TCTGTTTGAGAGGTCTGTTAAGGACGGGCATCGTGGACGGGTATCGTTTCACCGTTGCCAGCTTGCAGCCTCATTAAAGTACTCCGCATATTCCCGCTTACATTCTCTATATATTCGCATCACGAACACCCCTGGACCCGAGAAGAACACTGCCGCCGCGTGGGAATGTGTTCTGAATCACATCACGATCGTCAAGCACATCCTTAATGAGTCGCCTTGGTATGGGCCTGCCCCTCCCCGCAGATGCAGTGCTTTCTTCCATGGCTGTACCGTGTAGCTGCCATCTCACCTAATACCCCTTTTCTCTCCCTTTCCTCAGTACGTCAGCTAATGTTTGCATGCGACTTCTTCACTTCAACAACTTGAAAGACAGATTATAACGTTATCGTTTGACAATTCTGCCAGCAACTACTGGGCTGTGTCTGCGCTTCTGGGATTGCACTCTTGCCAGTGGGTCCAATGAGGTGGCCTCCCAGGGACACGTTGGACATCCCCTCATTGCTGTGCCACAAAGTCTGATGTGTTTCCTTCGTTGGAATCTTGTGAGTGCCCCAAATTTATAGCCCGTGGATATCTCCATGGCTCTCCGTCGCTTCCGTATGCAATTCAATAGACCTCTTACACTGAGCTCTCTAGGGACCTTCCTCAGCTTGTTTCAAGGGACGAGTGGCGCTGACAACATGCTATGGCATCCATTTCCGCGTTATTAACCCCTGTCATACATCGCTGGCACCGGGACACACTCCTTTTGGTTCGCCCACCTGTTTCTGTTTTGGGGTGCTTATCAATAAGTACACGCTGTCACTGCCGACAGCTGCGCCGCACAGGATGGTTGGCTCATGTCGAATGGACATTCTACAGCATGTTCTCACAACCCTCTCGCTATACTCTTGTGTACCCTGCTATGTTACTTGGCTTGGTCGCTCCCAAATTGAAGGAGGCGACAGGCTCTCGAAATGATCAGAAGCAGCGTATCTCAGTGGTAAGTGTACAATTAGTCGCAATTCCGACGATCTAACAAGTGATGCAGGAGTCTCAAAGTCCCGCTCCTGAGGAAAAGGTTACGCCGGCGCAGATTATAGATGAAATAGCGCAGAAAGTGCTTTCGGGGATGCCTCTACGTCTAATCAATCTGAACACGGGGACTTTCTCCTCGAGCACGGAGCTCCTTCGTGTTTTCAAACGTTCACCTGGATACCAAACACTTGTAACCGACAAGTCTATCACGCCAAACGAGCTTGCAGAACAGGCAGAGGACGTTATACGCAAATACTTTGCGTACGTCATGTTGTCTCACGTGTGGGGCGAAGAAGAACCTTTGTACGGAGACGTCAAGTTGATTGCGAACATCCTCGAGATGTCGCCTTCTTCCACTGGTACCCTCAAGTTACAAAAATTTTGTCGCATAGCCAAGCAGCGAGGTTTCCAGTGGTGCTGGAGCGATACTTGCTGTATAGATAAATCCAGCAGCGCTGAACTACAAGAGTCCATCAATTCCATGTTTACATGGTACCGAAACTCAGCACTCACCATCGCCTTTCTCTTGGACGTTCTCCAATCTACTCCGGACGCGCTCAAGCGAAGTAGATGGTTCACGCGAGGTTGGACTCTCCAGGAATTGCTCGCGCCTACCGCGATAGAGTTCTACAAGGGTGACTGGACACCTTTCCTCGTACCACCCGCTGGAGATGCTACTCCGCTGAATTACAAACTCGTTCCAGAGTTCGTCCAGTGCATGGAAGACATTCTCGGCATCGACAAATCGTACCTCGTCCACTTCAGCCCCGGGTTGGACGAAGCGAGGGAGAAGCTGCGATGGATGGCAACTCGGAGGACAACCAAGGTCGAAGACATGGCTTACTGTCTCCTCGGAATCCTGGATCTGCGTCTTCCAGTTTTATACGGTGAGGGAGAAAGAGCGTTCATCCGTCTTCAGGACGAAATCATGAAGCACACTGATGACACGTGTATCTTTGACTGGGTGGGGAAACCGTCCAGCCTCAACTCCTATCTCGCCCGGTCGCCATCTTGTTTCCGCCAGGCTGCCTGGCGTCCTTCTCCCTATCAGACTACAGTACCCGTGCTCGAGGCTGTGAGCGAGTTTACTCATAAGCTCTCCGCCGCGTTGTTGCGAGTCGCGGAGAGCCTCCTCAACGAGCCTCCTCTTGGCCACTTCATCGCGAATGGCAGGATGAACTTGCGTTCATTCGTGTACCAAGTCAAATCTGTAGAACTCACGGCCTCCACCGAGGACCGAAAGCGGTGGATATACATGTACCGCGTCAACGCGGAATGCCTTGAACCGGTGACCGTCGTCACGACTTACAAGTTCCCAGACACCCATTTTACCGCACGCTCTCTCTCGATCGGGCGCGTCTGGGATAACGCTCTTCGAGTGATTCCGACCAGCAATGCTCGCAAAACAACGGACGAATCGGATGATCCTACTAGCGACGACGGCAACCCGTGGTCGTTGAAGAATGATGACTATACCGCCGTATTGGCGAAGCGTTTGCGGGAGCCCTTTGTCGCCCAACTCTTGGTCGTCCATCCGGATGGACAGTTTCGGAGAGTTCACACGGAGGAACGTATTGTAGCGCAACCTCGTCTTGTGGAACTGCTGGGCCTGCGCACCCCAAGGACATTGATCGTGCACTGACCTGGGGAGGCGCGTGTCTCGAGCAACCAATCTAGCAGGGATCTATAGTGATATCTTAGTTTTTATATAGTTGTTCATGTTGTGCAGTATACTTCGAGCAAACTATTAGAATGGGGGGACCGGGCTAAGATGTGTGCTCGCGAGAGCATTTTTGACGTGGCAGTCCTTGACCAAGCGGACGCTCAGTATGCCTAGAGGCCCACATCGGAAACGTCTATTCGACGTCGGAGCAAACGAATCATACAAATAAGTGCGCGAGTTCGTGACCAAGTGAGCATTATATACCACCTCCGAACAAGCTGATCACAGCGACTGGAGGAGGGCTACCTTCTCTTTGCTTCGTCTGCCCACAGTATGCAAAAACGTATTTAGATGGGTGCCATGTAACTGTCGGTGACGGCGCTAGGGCCGGCACACGATGCAATGGGATAGTCGTCTCTGTTGCGCACTAGATCAAAGTCGCGAGATCAAAAATAACGCTAAGATCCAGGAATGAGAAATCACACACGATGTCAATGTATGATCCAGTGCTAGCTATCGCCAGATATTCGCCATCGAAAGAAAAACTGAGCGCATTGATGGCGTTTCTGGAAAGAAAAAATGTGACCATAATCCAAGGGGGACGCTCTCGACCACATACTCGCAAGATGCTATTGTCCGTGCGCAAATCCATTCGCTCAAATCAAACATGTTGACTATCGAGTCGTACCCCCCAGAGGCGAGGTACCTGCGAATCAAGTTCAACGTCTTGTTTACAAAGCAGACGTGATGGAATTCATTAACCTTCCTCGAGGATCGAGGGCCACCGCGACACAACCACCCACATGAGCGGGTGGACTCTCTCGTAGTGTCAACGACGGATAGTCCACTATGCGGAGGGTGTGCTCAGAGTGATGCGTCAAGATAATCCCATCTCCAACGTGGTTGAACATGGCAGTTGATGCAGCAGTGGTCTGATGGTCATATCGTGAGAGATGAAGACATCAAATGGAGAGATAGTGCTTACCCCATCTTTATCTGAAATCTGCCATACGTCTTTGGATGATTCACTGTCCCTCCCGTACGTTAGGAAAAACAGCTGATGTCCTGCAGATGTGTATAACAGGGATTTCCCATCTGGAGCGTAGTTCGTCTGTACTGGTGACACTTTTAACTGGATCTGTTGCACGTAGTGACTTTCTTGAAGCAAATCGTCAGGGAGAGGATTGAAATGCGTTAATGACCATACGTCGCGCGTCCCAGAAAACGATCCGCCTGTCCCTCTGACTGGACGTACAGAATAATTCGGGGTGGGTTGGATTCCACGATACGTGGTCAACATCGTCAGAGTGACCTCCGGAGAAATGTGTTGCGGCCCTGTATTCCATCTGAGCTTGGCGTGAGTAAGGAATTCATATAATGTAACACGCGTGAACTCACGCTTGTCTCTGGGGTCCACAATCTAGTGGCTTTGTCGATGCCCACTGCCGCGAGACGTTTACCATCGCAGCTCCATGCGACGTGAGTCATAGCTTGTGAAGAGGGTATTCGAAGGTCACGCGGTTTATGTGCGGGAAAGTTTTGTGCCTGTAAGGAAACAAAGTAGGACGCGCGCCAGCAACTTGGAAGACTTGGCGTACATGAAGACCTCTTGCTGCAAAGGTGACGTGGAACGGAGGAGTGGGTGGACGTTGCGGAGCCTGTATTTCGTCTTCATTGCTGATAGTGGGTGGTAAAGTAGACATCAGAGGACGTGTGATGCAACAAGTCACACTACTGTTTCAGCGGGATCTTACGATGGACGAGTATTGTGTTTGTGTATGTTAGGATCAGAAGGTGCTGAGTCAGCAACACCTTCGGAACTCGGACGGCACCAACTCGTCAAGTAGTCTCGGAAAAAACATGTAGCAAGGAGAGTTGATATACCACATCCATCATCTATATCCTCGATACTCTTAATTTACCTCTCAGATACAAGAGCACCTTGGAACACTCATGGATAAACGGATTCCTCTCTGGTTGGATGTTGATCCTGTATGTCATCAAACGCGCGATATTAGTATCAAGCTACATGACTCGTATTTCTCAAGGGTCACGACGATGCGACTGCAATCTTATTGGCAATATACCTCGATAATATAGATCTTCTCGGAGTGTCTACCGTGAGTCTTCTCACCCATCTCGCACCGTCACCGAGAGACAATTACAACAGGTTCACGGAAACACCACCGTGTACTGGACTGCGATCAATGCGGCCAGATGCCTCCATGCATTCGCGGCTCCTGCACATATCAAGGTATATCCTGGTGCGGCGAGACCATTGTCAAGAAGCGCCGCGAAGCACTGTCCTGAGATACACGGCGAAGATGGGCTCGCGGGCGTCGTTGGCCTCCCTTCCTCAGATAGTCCTGAAGTGCAAGCGCGCCTCGCGCGCAGCAACGATGGCAGACCCATTTCTGCACTGCAAGGCATGACGAAAGCTGTCAAGGAGACTTGGAACGAGGGTGCCGGTAGCAAAGTCACCATAGTCTCGAGTGGCCCAATGACAAACATTGCCGTGTTCATCTCTGCGCATCCGGAGCTTTTGGACGGCGTAGAACAGTTTGTGTTCATGGGCGGAGGCAACGGTTTCGGTAACATCACGCCTGCGGCAGGTGAGTGACTGTGATGTTCTTCGGCATTCTCATTTGTCAATGGTGTATTGCCAGAATACAATATCCTCTGCGATCGTAAGCACATCATCTCTATGATCTGCCAGCTACTATAACCTCACTGATCTTTCTCACGTATGCAGCCGAAGCAGCACAGATAGTAGTAAATAACCCACTAAAGACGGTTATGCTACCAATCAATGTCACCCACACCGCCATCGTGAACCAAGGCATTCACGCGCGTCTGTGTTCGCCCCACCAGCACGACCACCACACGCTCACCTTACCGGGGACCAACCTCAGAAAAATGTTGTCTTCGCTCGTCACGTATTTCGGTGATACGTATCGTGAAGTATTTGGTTTCGACGATGGTCCTCCACTCCATGATGCACTCACGATCGCATATGTGTCCAACCCTACTATATTCCAAGGTAGCCGCTTCCACGTCGACGTGGAAACTCGGGGAGAACACACCACGGGAGCGACTATCGTAGATACATTGAGTTATCGGACATATGATGATACCTGGGGGCCCAACGGAAAAAACTGCATAGTGTTGGAGTCGCTCGAGGTCTCTCACCCCGATCATTGTGTTATTGTGTTGCCAACCCATTCTCTAGGTCGAGACGTTCTTCGATATCCTCTTGGATTGCATCAACCGATGTGATAAGGTATCCCCTCTGAACACCCAGTGATGGTGGGATAATCCTTTGTGTCGATCTGGTATTCATTGATAATTCCCCCTCTCATATCTAGAAGTCATTGCGATACAACATCTCAACATAAATAGTTTCACAAAGAAGGAAGTATATGACATACATATCGGGGTAAATGCGAGGACGGTAAAAGAAAAACGTATTGTAATATCAGATTAGTAGAATGCTATGTCACAGCTTGCGATTCTGTCCGTCCATCCTGTCGACCGTCGACGAATACCTTGTGCACGGGTACCCGAACCGAGGATGGTGTGCTACGCTTTCTTCGGGTCTGTCCATCTTTCAGAGTGCGCAGCGCCTCATCAAGGCCACCCCGACCAAACGACCGCTGGCGTTCGTGTCTGAGAGGAGGAGCGAGCAGGTTATTTGGTGTCGGCTCTGTACTCTTGATGGTCTGGATCGACGAAATTGAGATAGATGTCTTCTCCGCGAGCGCAGAACTCTTACCTCCTGCTTGTCATCTGAAGGTGACGGTGAGACCGGTGTACGTGGTGCGACGTCGATGGCAGCTTTCTGCAAACAAAGAAAAAATCACGTCACAAAATCGCAAACCAGGTGCTCAGATTTAACGTACCTGAAGTGATGACGAGAAAGAACATATCATGCCGAAAAAGTCGTCCGACTTTAAGCCATCCGGAGAATCAAACGACTCCCCATAATAGCTAAGTAGAGAACGCAGGTCGTTCTCCACAGAGGCCGTCAGCTCCTTCAGTGCCTCGACGGAACCCGAAACTTGTACTATGAAATGCTATGAGAGGTCAGGCACGGGGAGGAGCGAAAATGAAGAACGATACGACTTACTTGCATGACCGTGACGAACTGGTCATTCGCCGAAGGATGCCTGAGCTGCTTCATCAATTGTATCTCTGCTTCGACTTTTGCGCGAGAAGCGATCGCAGACTGGACGGCTTGTGACACAGTTTGGAAGGAAACTTGAAGAAATCATTAACCCTGGTCGAGGTGCCTAGGTAAGACAAGACTTACTGCGAGCGGCGGGCTCCAAGCTGGGCAACTCCTCGATGAAGAGCGTCAGCTTCGGTTCCGTGCGAAGCAACACTCGAGCGATGTAATGAAGCAAAGTCGGACAGTCGGAAGTCGCTCTCGCGGTCTTCGTCTCTTTCATCTGTATTCATATTTGGTAAGAACTCCTTCCATCACCAGACCAGTGGTCCAAAAGTCACCTTGAGTAGTGCTTCCAAACGGAAGCCCCGTGCGCTACCACGGAAAGACGAACCATTCAACCTATTTCCAACAGCAAGTATGGCCTGAATAATTGTCAGATCTTTCTGTGAATACGGATTTTACACACGTCACCTGTAATGTTCTCTTGAATAGTCGGGAAGTCCGGAGCTCTCGACAAGCGTCTCGTACGGTCTTTAGATCAGGGCGGATCTCCTCCAAGTCCAGCTCGAATCTTTGACGGAAAATTATGCACTCCAGTCTTTGCGAAAGCCTGGGGATAGACATAATCTGGGGGAACTTCAGTTGACTATCCCGGAATACTATATGATGACTATAGACCTCATGAATGAACTGGTCAGCCTTTGCGAGCTTCGTGACATCTCCAAAATCCTTGATTCGTGCCATCTGGGGTAACGAACATCGGTCAAATGAGCTATAGGGTGTGAGGAGAATTTTACGAACTTCCTCGGTGGTCGGCAGTTGTTTACTGATCGCCTTTAGGTCATCTATCGATAGTGTAGAATCGTCGAGATCAAGAAGGGCTTGTCGGATAGCGGAATACCCAATCTTGAAGCGAGACAGCATAATGGCTGCCATCCAACGAATCAGCACGATATCCGACATTAATTCAAGCATCGACCCTACCCATATTATTCGCCCTTGTAGTCTCCAAAAGCGTAGTGACGTTCTGCTTTCCTATGGAACTGACCATCCGCGACGGTGTTTGAGGTGTAGCGTCGATCGTGAAAGTAGCCTCCAGGTCGTCCATCCTGAACTCGGGAACCAGTGACGACTCTGACCAAACCGTTGACCCAATAGAGTTGTTGTCTAATTTGTTCCAGAAGAAGGGCTTCAATCGTGGGCCAGACTGTTTTGGCCTGCTTCGGTTATGCATCGCGGATCCGGGTAGTGGGGGCGGAGGAGGTACTATGCTACCAGGAAGAGGCGGTGGTGGTGGTGGAGGGGGTACGTCATTCCCAACGATAGGCGGTAAGAGTGGGGGCGGAGGAGGAGGAGGAGGAGGAGGAGGAGGCATATCACTTCCGAACGTCGAGGGCGGTGGCGGCGGTGGCGGTGGAGACGACGAGAGAGAATCCGACGGTGACACGCCTTGTGAGGACTTGAGCGGAGATCTAGGTAGGGCAGGGCCTGATGGAGGCGGGGGCGGTGGAGGCGGGGGCGGGGGTGGAGATGGCGATGGAGGTGATATCTTT
>JBBPRF010000864.1:0-13962 GCA_038092875.1 Lanmaoa pseudosensibilis | reverse complement strand
TTGAAACTGTGGTGTTTGTGATACCCCTGGTCATCTCATTCGTGACTGTCCACACAAACGTCTATCTGCCTCTCAGTCGCTGGCAATCTATGGAGGACCTTCACTCCCAGGAGTCTGATTTTTGGAGGATAGGAGGTCTGATTCTTGAGCCAGGGGCTCAATTGTTCGATGGGGGTAATGTTACAATTTTCCTCCTTTCTTCTTGTGTTCTACTCTTCCTTATACGCAGTACTCACACGACTTGGAGAGGCACCCCTAGCCGACCTTATGCCACTTATCTCTTACTCACGAACACTGCCTCTCCATACTTCTTTCATCTCTTTCACTGACCTTATCATTGGACTTATATCTCCTCTGCTGTTTCTCCCACAACAGCTGGTCTTCCCCACCTTCCATGTACTTCTATGATATTCCTTTCCATTTACATCTTCCTTATCTCTTGGTCCATGCGCGCTGGTCCACACTATATGGACTGTATATCTCACATTTGTATTCTCCATTCTTGATCTATGCAATACAAGCGTCATCTTGAACCACTGCGAACCTTGTGCCCTAAAGTCAATCCTCACTCGACTTCCCTTGTCCTTTGAACTCCTTATCCCTGTAGGCTAGCAGATGTCGGTCTCTTCGTGAGTATCACCCATCTAGTGCTACTCCTCAGGAGTATTCCCATTGTTGTATGCTTTGTGTAACACTAAGGTACTGGATGAGGCACAAACCTCTGATCATGAAGAACATGCAGGAAGCCTCTGGACAAGGCATATATGCACTGTTTGCTGACAAGGAAGAGTGAAAGTTAGGAGAATGGCTCATTAATAACATCAATCAACAAGCCATTGAAGAATTCCTGAAACTACCGATTGTAAGTAGACAGAAGGTTTGTGATGACAATGTGTACTTACTTAGATGTGGGCAGACTCAAACTCAAACTCAGCCAAGCTTCCACAGCAAATATACCTTTATGAAGTTGGTCAACCAGCTTTCTACTGGCCCAGAATGGAAGTGTGAACTTGTCTGAGTATGTGGTGAAGAGGTTGTCCAGCCTGTTGTTGCTAAAAGAGACTCAGAAGAGCTGGAACTCTGGTTTCATGACCCAGTTGCCTGCATTCGGGAGTTGATCAGAAATGTGAGCTTTGATGGAGAAATAGCATATGCACCTAAGAAAGTATATACTGACTTCCATGGAAGGACCAGGTGATATGATGAAATATGGACAGGTGATTGGTGGTGGAAGATGCAAGTGAGTACATGTGCAACAATAAGTAGTTTACACACCCTTGTACACTCCTCAGTCTCATTGAATGCTGGAGCAACAATCACACCTGTAATTCTTGCATCCAACAAAACAAAGCTGACCAGGTTCAAGGGGGACAAGAATACCTAGCCAGTATACCTTAGTATTGGAAATATTTCCAAGCAAGTTCATTGTCAGCCAGCTCTCCATGCATCCATCTTACTGGGCTACCTGTTACAATTTTCCTCCTGTCTTCATGTATTGTCCTTTTCCTTTTACATGGCACTCACACCACCTGGCAGGGTACACCCAGTTGTCCCCACACTGCTATCCTTCTCCTTACAAATACCGTTTTCCCACTGTTCTTACCGTTGTTCTGACAACACCTTATCTTCAGCTTTACTCATATCTTCAGACTTCATCTCCTATGCCATTTCTCTCACAACGGTGAGTGTTTCCCACTTTCCATATGTTTCCATAGCCTTCCTTTCCTGATTGTCTATTGGTCCGTGCGCATTGGTCTCCTTTATATAAACCCTTCGTCTATAGTTGTATTTCTCATTCTCGATCTTCACAATACAAGCGTAGTTTTGAACCACCCTTGAAAACCCTTGAGTCTAAGTTGAATTCCCTTCGACTTCCACTACTCTGGAAATCCCCTTGTTAGATAAACTAGCAGACATCGGTCTCTTCGTGAGTATCGCCCACCTAGTCCTCTCCACAAAGTCCTTGTATGCTTCGCGTAACAAAAGATCGAGAATCTCTTCAGCCCCACCTTTTCAGGTGAAGGGCCCCCACCGTTATCACCACGAGTTGCTTCGGACGTCAAGAATGTCAACCCATAGCACCTCCTCCTGAAGAGGACGAAGACATTGAGCTTGGAGACGACACCACTCCCAGCACCCCACAGTCAGCGCTATCGCAACTCCCAGCGATCCCCAGTATCCCCAACATCACCCAGCGAAACTATGTACCCTCCTTCACCTTAGAAGCCTCCTTGCCCCAGCCCCCACCCTCAACCCCAGCACCCACCATGTCTAGAGTACCCGAGCTCAAAGCCGCTCTCCCTGCCGACTTCTCAGGCAAACCCGCCGATGCATCCAGATGGATCAAAGCTATGAAGGCCTACTTTGCCTTGAACCAATCCTTGTATTCCTCTGACAACGACAAGATCATGACAACCCTCAACAAGATGAGCAAGGGTCGAGGAGCCAACTTCGCCGAAATGTGGTATGATAAAATGGCAGATCAATCCATCACCACAGGCAAGACATTCCCAGACTTCTGCTCCAACTTTGAGTCCACCTTCTACTCCTTCGACACCAAAGCCACCACCTGCCTTGAGCTCACCAAGCTCACCCAGAAGTCCTCCCGCTCCGCAGACGGAACCACCAACGATGGCTTCCAGCAGTACATCACTGACTTTCAGAACCTCGCTGCCAAAGCAGGCATCACAGTGTTACGCGAAGCGTATAACGATGGTGATACTCACGAAGAGACCGACGTCCACTAGCCTACAAGGATAAGGAGTGTTACAAGGACAAAGGAAGTCGAGTGAGAATCGACTTAAGGCGCAGAGATTTCAAGGTGATTTGAGACAACGCTTGTATTGCGCAGACCAAGAATGCCGAATACAAGTGTAAATGAAGGGTTTATATAAAAGGAACCAATGCGCACGGACCACGAGACAATCAGGAAAAGAAGGCTATGGAATTGTATGGAAGGCGGGGAACACTCACTGTTGTGAGAGAAACAATGTAGGAGATAGAGTCTGAAGAGACGAGTAAAGCCGAAGATAAGGCTTGTTAGAATAGCGGTAAAAAGAGAGGGAGAACGGTATTCGTAAGGAGAAGAAAGGCGGTATGGGGGCGACTGGGAGTACCCCACCAAGTAGTGCGAGTACCGTGTAAGAGGAAGAGGACAATGTGTGAAGAAAGAAGAAAGATTGTAACACACAGATCACATCACTCTCATCGACCAATTCTCGCTTGGCTTAGACCAGCGACTTGCCACCATGATTCTTTCTATGTCCTTGATCCCCACCACCATCAACAAGTGTATCGAACACACCAAGACCTTCTATGGTCAGAAGATGCATATCCTCACTTTGAAGAAGGAACGCTTCACCCCTTCATCCTTTACTCGCACCTCAGAAAGAGATCCCAATGCCATGGATATCGACGCCACCACCACCATCAAGAAGCTCACCCCAGTCAAGCAAGCCCGTTGTATCAAAGAAAATCACTGCTTCCGCTGCCACCAAGTAGGCCACAACAGCATGAACTGCTCTAAGTTCCCTTCAAAACCACCCCAAAGAAACGCACAACACATCCGTGCCTCTACCACCAAGGAGACCCCAGTGCCTTGCTCTCAGCTGGACGAATACATCAACTCACTCAAGACTTCAGAAAAAGAGGAGACGGAGATCTTATCTATACTCAAGACATGTTATGAGGAGCCATCGGAGGAAGTGGCTTCTATCACAGTATCCCTGGATCGCATCCAGAAGGCAAAGGATTTTTAAAAAGGAGAGTCGCCCTGATGTCTTCTCTCCTTAACATAGATAATGTACTTGTAGCACCCCAGAATGAAAGAACCATTCGTCTTCCAGTTACACTACAAGGAACTGCCAAAACCATCGAAACCTCTGCCCTTATCAACTCAGGAGCAACAGGAAACTTCATTGACTCTTGCCTTCTCTCAACGGGATTCAAGCTCTCCAAACTAGACAATCCCCTCACCACCTACAACGTTGATGGAATAGAAAACCGAAGAGGTACCATCAAGTGGAACGCCCAAGTCCCCCTTTACTCGCAAAAGTTTTCTGATAACAATAAGCTCATGGTCACTCATCTTAGTCGCCCCCAGATCATCTTAGGGATGCCTTGGCTCCAGAAATGGAATCCCACCATTGATTGGAAAGCCTATTCGATCACTATGGAACATTCTCACAACAGTTACAACTTACACAAATATGGGGCCAATCCGGACTTTGAAATCGGTAAACTCCTTCTCCAAAGGTATCCCCAAGGGGTTGAGAGGTCTCTTCATGAGTATCCTCCCTCAAAAGGAACCTCTGGCGAAGAAATACAATCCACGGAAATCAATAAACCAACCAAAGACGCCATCCCAAACTTCTGCAAGGATTATGCAGATGTCTTTTCAGAAACCCTCTTCGAGAAACTCCCACCCCACCACTCTTTTGATCACAAGATCGAACTCAGGGACTCCTTCGTCCCAAAGGTCACTAAGGTCTATCCACTTAACCCATTAGAAAAGGAGGAATGTCGAAAGATGATTGACGAACATCTCAAAACCAGCCGAATTGTCCCTTCTCACTCTCCCCAGGCCTCGTCACTCTTCTTTGTCAAAAAGGAAGATGGTTCTCTTCGACCAGTCCAAGACTATCGATATCTTAACTCTCACACCATCCGAAACGCTTACCCTCTCTCTCTTATCCCAGAACTCATCGATGATATGAAGGACGCCACTTACTTCACCAAGTTTGACGTCTGATGGGGGTACAACAACATACGCATTCGAGAGGAAGATCAGTGGAAGGCCACCTTTATCAACCCCTTTGGCCTCTTTGAACCAATGGTTATGTTCTTTGGTTTCTGCAATGCACCCGCCACATTTCAAGAATTCATGAACCATATCTTTGCAGACATGCTAGTAGAACGTTGGCTCAAAATCTATATGGATGACCTCGGAATCACAACGAATGGCTCTCTTTCCCTTCATCATGAGCGAACATGCCGCGTCCTTCAACATCTCCAAGAACATGGTTTATCCTTGAAGATATCAAAGTGTTCCTTCAACCAACCAACTATGAAATACCTAGGAATGATCATCGGTCAGGGAATCATCCGCATGGACCCAAAGAAGGTCACCACCATCAAGGACTGGAAACCTCCCACCTCCGTGAAAGGAGTTTGCTTGTTCCTTGGATTCGCAAACTTCTACAGGAAGTTCATCCCAAACTACTCCAACATTGTCACTCCCCTCACCCTCCTCACTCGCAAGGACCAACCCTGGGTCTGGTCCCCATTACAACAGCAAGCATTCGACCGACTTCGAGACATCTTTACCTCTGCCCTGGTCATTATGATCCCAGATGTATCCAAGCCCTTCTTCCTCATGACAGACGCCTCCCTTCTAGCTGCAGGTGCTGTCCTTATGCAGTGTGATGCCAACGGAGACAAACACCCCTGCGCTTATTTTTCCAAAACATTCTCCCCCGCTGAACGCAACTATGACATATATGATCATGAACTCCTCGCGGTCATCTACGCATTGGCTGAGTGGAAACATTATCTCCAGGGAACTTCGCATCCCGTCACCATCATTACCAACCACAAGAATCTCTCCTACATCCGAGATCCCTGTAAACTCTCCCGCAGACAGGCTCGTTGAGCCCTTTTCCTCCAGGATTTTGACATTGTCTGGGCTGTCACTCCAGGCTCCCAGATGGGCCCTGCTGACGCTCTCTCTAGACGAGATGACGTCGACACCTCGACAGACAATGTTGACTCTTCCATCGTACCGGACCCGGTCATTCTCAATGCACTTGATCTGTCCCTCGCGCGTCATATCCAATCTTCCTCTTCCTCAGACCCCTTCATTTTAAAAGCTCTAGCAGCCCTCGATGAGGGCTCCCCCCTGTTCACTCGTTCCTCCCTCACAGACTGGTCTTTTGACAACGGCCATCTCTATTTTAAGGGCCGTATGTATGTTCCCCCCTCAGCATGTTCTGCTCTCCTTCACTCCATCCACTCCTCGCCTCTCTCCAGGCATATGGGCGTCTTCTGCACCAAAGCCATTCTGGAACGTGACTTTTGGTGGCTGGGCCTCTCTTCCTTCGTCAAACATTTCATGGATGGCTGTGCCACTTGCCAGTAGAACAAGGTTAACACCCATCCCACAGCTCCCCCTTTATCCCCCATCCCTTCTACGACTGCTCTTCTATTCAAGCAATTGTCCATGGACCTGATCACAGACCTTCTCTCTTCCCACAGTCATGACTCTATCTTGGTTGTGGTCAACCATGGCCTTACGAAGGGGGTAATCCTCATTCCATGCTCCAAATCCATTGATGCAGCAGGCGTAGCCAATCTATTCTTCCACAATGTCTTCAGACGTTTCGGTCTCCACGACTCCATCATCTCAGACAGAGGTCCCCAGTTCGCTTCAGCATTCACAAAGGAACTTGCTTGCCTCCTGAAGTATGACGTTCGCCTATCTACGGCTTACCATCCCCAGACTGATGGCCAAACAGAACGAACCAATCAGGAACTAGAGACATACCTTCAGATCTTCTGTACAAATCAACCCTCCTCATGGTCCAAAACCTTAATAGCAGCAGAATTCCACCATAACTCCGCCTCTCACACATCAACCAAGAAGTCCCCTTTTTTCTTACTCTACGGATTTGACCCATGCTCATATCCGCCCATCGGCAAGACCTTCTTACCCGCTTTAGAAGCACGACTCTCTTCCCTAGATGAAGCCAGAAAGGAAGCCTTAGCTGCCCACGAATCCACCTGAAAGCTCATGGCTTCCTGGACAACCAGTCGCTTCACCCCCTGGAAGGTAGGCGATAAGGTATGGCTCGAAGCCACCCACCTACAACACCATTACCCTTCTCGAAAACTCACTTCTAAGTGACATGGTCCCTTTGAAATCATCTGCGTTCATTCCCCATTAACCTATCAACTCTGCCTTCCCTCCACATGGAAGATACATGACGTCTTCCACGCCTTGCTTCTATCTTCTTATCGGACCAGTAAAGCACATGGACCTGCCTTCTTATCTCCCCCACCTGACATCATAGATAACAAGGAAGAGTGGGAAGTTGAAGCGATAATAGCCCACAAGGGTCCCCAATCACGTCGCTGGTACCTGACCACATGGAAGAGTTACTCATCATCCGAAAATACATGGGAACCTGAGTCTAATCTCCGTCATGCTCCCACTATCCTCACAACTTATAAGCAGAGACATCACCTTTGATTTGGGTCATCAGCCAGTCGACAGTCTCTCCATGAGTATCTCCTGCCTGAACCCAAACCCCATTGCATGCTCTTCCTCTACATCGATATCCTTCACTATGTCATTCCTGTCCTCCTCCATCACCTCATCCCCCTTATCTTCATCCTCGAGCCTGTTGTCACCCTTACGTTCTCAATGTGTCTATCCTTTGCTCTTGCCTGAATATGGAGTCCACTTGCTCTACGCCACCATCCTAGACTTCCCTGTTCTTCTCCGCCAAATCGAAGAAGACCTCCTTTTTCAAGATGATACCATTTCTCAAGATCTCATTCGTATCTATCATGGAATCTCTCATGCCCAATTAATGCTTCATGCAGCTGAGTCTCCTGACCTTCCTCTTTGCTTCGCGTTAGGAGATACCCTTCATTATCTTTTCAATGCTTTACATAGTCATGGCTTTGGAACCTTTATCACAGCTCTTCCCACCGTTATGATTTATCCTACCTTTCGTTGTATCTACCTTTCT
Source organism: Lanmaoa pseudosensibilis (assembly GCA_038092875.1). Lineage (NCBI taxonomy): Eukaryota > Fungi > Basidiomycota > Agaricomycetes > Boletales > Boletaceae > Lanmaoa > Lanmaoa pseudosensibilis. The sequence continues at coordinate 6,211 of JBBPRF010000864.1, read as the reverse complement.
CTTCCCCAAGACCAACGCGATACCTACCTCCAACGACTTGACAATACTCTTAGTCCTGTAAACTCTTCTATTCGCCTCACCCCAGGACAGGATTCTCTTCCTATCCCCGCCCCTGCTCCCCCTCTTGCCGCTAGACTTTCCTCTCCTCCTCCGTCCACCTCTGCAACCCTCGTTGACTCTGACGAGGATAATCAGGACTCCCACCTGGACTCTGACGATGAAGAAGCCATTTGCACCATCCCAATCCCATGGGAACACCCCCGAACCTATTTGCTTGGTAGTTCTTGCACCCTATCCTCTCCTTTTCATGTTCTACCTGAGCCAGAACAGATCAACACTTGCTCAGCTTCTCCCTCCACCGAGTGCCATCACTGCCACCGTCGGGGCCACTATCAGTTCAACTGTCCACAATACCGTTGCCCTCATTGTCACATCCTCACCCCGGGTCATCCTGCCCGTCATTGCCTTATCCAGAGATGCAACTTTTGCAATAACTGGGGCCACACCAATCGCTTCTGCCCCCATCGTAACTGCAGAAGCTGCAATACACCTGGTCATGTCATTGGTGACTGTCCACGTGAACGTCTATCAATCTCACAGTCCATGGCAATTTATGGGGGATCCCAGATCCTTGGAGCTTGAGTCGAGAGATAGTAGGATCATTGAGCCAAGGGCTCAATTGTACAGTGGGGGTAATGTTACAATTTTCCTCCTGACTTCATGTATTGTCCTTTTCCTTTTACATGGCACTCACACCACCTGGCAGGGTACACCCAGTCATCCCCACACCGCTATCCCTCTCCTTACACATACTGTTTTCCCACTGTTCTTACCATTGTTCTGACAACACCTTATCTTCGGCTTTACTCATATCTTCGGACTTCATCTCCTACGCCATTTCTCTCACAACAGCGAGTGTTCCCCACTTTCCATACGTTTCCATAGCCTTCCTTTCCTGATTGTCTATTGGTCCGTGCGTGTTGGTCTCCTTTATATAAACCCTTCATCTATAGTTGTATTTCTCATTCTTGATCTTCGCAATACAAGCGTAGTCTTGAACCACCCTTGAAAACCCTTGAGTCTAAGTTGAATTCCCTTCGACTTCCACTACTCTGGAAATCCCCTTGTTAGATAAACTAGCAGACATCAGTCTCTTCGTGAGTATCGCCCGACTAGTCTTATCTCTCTGACTTGCGGATTAGCAGACATTGGTCTCTTCGTGAGTATCACCCACCTAGTCCTCTCCACAAAGTCCTTGTACGCTTCACATAACACTACCTACCTATGTCAAAACTGGAGTCCTTTGAAGACAACTCTGTGGCTGGATATTGTCTATTTCATGATTGCATGAAGAGGATTCTCAAACCTCTTATAGCTGCTGGTCATGATGGAGTAGAGATGGTCTGTGCTGATGGGCAGATTCACCACATCTTCCCTATCCTAGCAATCTATATCAGGAATCATCCAGAGCAGTGCCTGGTGGCATGCTGCACAGAGAACCGGTGCCCCAAGTGCCTCATGCATGCTGAGTAAAGAGGCACAAACATCCAATCTCTGGTGCATAATCAAATACAAACAACAAATATTCTACATGTGCAAGCTACAGGCCAATACCCACCCCAATTCATTGCCCAGGGCCTACACCCTGTTTTCTCTCCTTTTTGGGCAGACCTTTCTCACACCAACATCTTTTCCTGCATTACATCCAACATCCTACACCAACTACACCATGGGATCTTCAAGGACCATCTCAAGAAATGGTGTGCTACCATTGCCAACAAGAAAAGCTTCAACACATGTTTTCATGCCATGCCATTCCATTCTGGGCTGCAGCATTTTAAGGAGGGGATCTCTAAAGTCAAGCAGTGGACCAGTGCTGATTATAAACAACTCCAGTATGTCTTCGTCAGTTCCCTAGTCAGTACTACACCTCATCAAGACACTGTCAAAGCCAGTTGTGCTGTGCTCAACTTCATCTACATTGTGCAGTATCAGTCTCACATGGATGACACTATCCTTGCCTTGCAGCAAGTGCTCAACAATTTCCATGATACCAAGGAGATCTTTATTAAACTTGAGTGTTAAAACCACTTTAACATCCCAAAGCTACATTTGTTGATCCACTACACTGACACAATCAAGATGTTCAGTAGTCTTGATGGCTTGAATACAGAGAACTTGGAGTGACTACACATCAACTATACCAAAAAAGCCTACCTCAAGAGCAACCACAAAGACTACACCATTCAAATGATGAAATGGCTTCAGTGCCAAGAGGCTGTGATGTGGTTCAAGGCATTTCTCACCTGATACAAGCACAGCATATCTGACGCTACAGAGGTGTTGCCATCTGGAGGGTATAACAGTAATGTCACTGATGACCATGCAGCTGCTGCTATATTCTCCATAGGTACACAATATCACATATCCAAGTGGTCTTGTTTTCCCAAAAAATCCATACAATATTTGGTGGAACACCATGGCACTATGGGCTTCATCTAAGCTCTAAAAGCTTTTATCAATACTGAAACAACCCTAAAGCAAAGTGCTTCTCAGGTATCACTAGACAACTTAAACCACTAGGGGATGGAGGAAAGGGAGACTAAGAAGTTTATCTCTGATGCTTTGGAGGAAATACCAAGAGAATCAAACTGGTTTCTGGTGTCTGAATTCATGGGTCTTATGTACTACATGGGTGTGTACATACATATGTTTGTCCATAGGGTATAGGGTTAGTCTATATAGAGATGAACAACCTTGAGGCTGTGAGAAATGGAAGCATGAAGTGGAAATGAAAGAAGTGAAATGGAAGCATACACAGCACAGAGATTAAGAAGACTGTATAGCCATAAGGCAGATCGCAGATCTGGTGCAAAGAACAGACAAGAAGTGTCTTTGAGCACTAAGTCCAAAAGATAAGATTAGATAAAAGTGTCTGTGATTAGATAACCACTTGGCATGATAAGATATGATGAAAGAAAGGAAAATACTAAGTCCACATTGATGCAACCATAACAAATACCTTACCACATGGCCACCAGTATTTTGAACCAAACATTAATAATAGGTTTGACTGTTTCAGCAATATTGTCATTCCACTACAGCCTAACGAACACATGTCAAACAACAATTATGCAAGGATTTAGTGCCATCTGCAATGCTCCAACAGTCAATACAAGCCCCCAACACCAGCTCATTTTGACACCATTTTAGCTGTGATTGATGAGGAGGCTTGGAAGCATAGTGACTTTCATGGTAATTTTTTTCCCTCTTATTCAGTGCAATCTATCTAATTACTGTTTACAGAACTGCACATGGCTGAGATACACGCAATCTTCAAGCTTCCATCTCATCTGGGAAATCTTTCTGAGCCTCTCATCTATATCCACTGGTTCAAGCCATTACATCATATTGACAACAATGTTCACATGTTCTGAATCACACATTCAACACAGAACCACCAGCCTAATGCAGCCATCATCCCAGTATCTCAACTGATTCAACCCTGCCACCTAGTTCCTAAGTTTCCAAGTGGCACTGTTAACCTGCTCTGGAATCACAACTGTACAATGACAATGGCTGAAATCTTCTACTTAAATAGGTATATTAACCTTTGCATTTTCGAATAATACAAACTGCATGCATCATAGAAGTGCATGCCAGTCTTGAGGTGGCTAGGAGGCAGGTGGGTGGATGGTATTGGAAGTAAAGACTTCCAATAGCACAGGGACAAGAAGGGATGTGAAGACTTGATGGGAGGCTCACCAAGTATAGGGTAATTGGCTGATTGTCAAGGGTGAAGCAAGTGACTAGGCTTCTGAGTGAATGTGGAACAGGAATGAATTTTAAGATTATTATTAGAAGGGCAGTAAGGTCCTCCTTATATATAGATAGGATATGTTTGTACCTGTGTACTATATAGTATCTATATAAGGTACATCACAGAATATGATAGAATGTTATAGAACAAAAGGAAAGATAAGGTGAGGTAGTAAGAATAGTATCCAATAGAAATAATAGCTCTTATCATAAGAGCACTGCTTCTTATCTATAGTGTAATATGAATAGTGTAAGCCTGAAAGATCATCTGACCTATGATGTCATGATCTAGAATATGTCACATGATGACATGATGTGATCAGGCCTAGAATCTGGTTATGTAATAGAAGATCAGAAATAGAATACCAGATTCTCAACAGATGGGTGGTACATCTTTAATTGTGTCGCACACTGCCAGCATACTAACTAGAGTTCTGCATGGATATGGATCATGTGCATGCTGTTATTTCCAAATGACTCCAACATCATCATTCTCACTAGGGTATGGGCAAAAAGTGATTTGTTAATAACATGGGGGGTCCAGTTTACTGGGGGTGGCAATTATTAACAATTATGTGACCCATGGTGTCAAAACTCTAGTAGAGACTAGAGCTCAGCTGCTGCCTAAGATGGGCAAGAACAACTTTATTTACCTAGTAGAGACTAGAGCTGCAGTACATAAGTCTAGGAGTAAATACTAAGTAAGAAATAACTAACCTCAGCTGCTGCCTAAGATGGGCAAGAACAACTGAGGTGCTTATAAGTGTAGAAAGAATATAAGTAGTATGTGGTGGAGGCACACTCGTACCTCAATAAGTGTCAGGGAAGAGACATTATCAAATGTATAGTAATAGGTATGTAAGAAACATTACTGAGAAATAGTCATACCAAAAAAGGTCCAGAAGTGAAAGTTCCGGAAGTGGTTCTGGTGCTTCTGAGACTGGAAGAGTGGGAAGCAATTCCGGAAGTGGTTCCGGTGGTTCCGAGTCCGGAAGAGCGCGGGAAAATTCCGGAAGTGGTTCCGGAATGGAAGGCTTTCATCCCAAAGGTTCCAGAAGAGCTGGAACCTCGGAAGCAGGTATTTTGTCACATGGCACCTCCTAAATTCAAAGTCCACTCATCCAATGTGGAAAGGGAATATGGCCAAACACATCCCCAGATTCCCAGGAGAGTGTGGCCAGCCCACATTGATGCAATTAGATAATATATGTGTTCACTGATTATCACACACATTTGTTTGCCTTATTGGGAGGCGAAGTAATCTCAGGGGTGGCAACTACTCATTTACATATCCATTGATTAACCCACAGTCCCATTTGCTGCATCAGGAATGTGTTGCATCTTTTTACCCCAAGGTTCTAAGTTCAACTCCCACTAACACCACTTTTGTTTTGGAGTGTCCAGAGAGCTGTAGTACCTATTGTGCATGGCTATCCAGTACCCAGCTACTAATATATTTAGTTCTAAATACCCTCGTACCTTTTTTTCAATGTAGCCACAGTGGCTGATGATGTTTACAGCTATTTTTGTGCAGCTGGGATTGAACTTCTTCACTGCCACTCGGATTTATCCATCACTACAAAGTCCACAGGCCCTAGTAAGTCACCCCACACACAAACAGTGGTGTGTAGTCTGTATCGGAGCTGTTACTCCGCCCACAGCTTCAAAGGATGACATAGAAGACGATTTAAGATAGGTTGGTAGATCTCGCAAGCATTACGTAATATTGGATCACGTGATTTCATTTGATCACGTGACCGAGGTTAATAACTGCCTGTTAATAAGCCCTCCGAGTTGGTGGCATTATTAACTGGTTATTAACACACTGTTGAGTTTTCGCCCGTACCCTAGTCCTCACATATCGCGCCTCGGGATCACTCCTACATCACCTATACTCCATGTACAATGTATCTGGTCGCTTGTACTCGCTTGAAATTGCCTAGACGCGACCGTCCGAATGGGTAAGTGCATTTATGCACTCTGGCTTGACTGACTCTTTTAGCTTGTGATTTGAGTCATCCTCATCGCTGTGGTGGGTCGACATAATTTGTAGGCGACCTGGGGTACTCGGGAGGTGGTCTGGATGGCCCAGGTACGTGCACTTTCGTCTGCTTGCACCATTCGCGCGACTCGCCTCCTCTCTAGCTAGCATCTTCGTATTGACTCGTTTCGAGTCACTACGTGTGCTGCTTGTCGTGCCACTCATTCTACATTGTCTCCCGTTGCTATGGACGCCGTCGCCATCATTTTCGCGGTTCCGATCGTCCTGGATAACCTCTGACTCGACCTCCTCGCCCATAGGGTCTCCTGGGTCGACATCTCGACGTAGCGCGTTCGTTTCGATGACGCGCTCGTTACTGACGCTCATGGGACCTATCCCATCGTATCTGCC
>JBBPRF010000863.1:0-13965 GCA_038092875.1 Lanmaoa pseudosensibilis | reverse complement strand
GCGGCGCCATCTGGATATGTGACACCTGCTCTGTAGATTATTCTCCGAGTGACCCCGATTTAATCTCGTGTCCTCGTTGTGGAGCAACATATTGCATGAAACCAGATGGGTGCCGATACTGTGACTTTTGTCACATCTGCCTTCGGACCGGTCTCTGCGTTGGCTGTCAGGCCCAGGAGAAGGGGAATGTCAAGGGAAAGGACACGTCAGGCGAGTGCTCACAGCCTGTTAATGCTATTCAACAATGCCTAGAATGCCAAATATACATGTGCAACGAGTGCTGCTCGACCACCGAACATGGCGTGGTGCAATGCTTGGGTTGCCACCGTTGGATGTGTGGCGATTGTGGACTTGGGAACAAATGGTGTGATTCCTGCCTGTAGTATATTACGAGAGGTGATGTGGTAGTTATCTCAACGACTGGAATGCATCTTCAGGCTGACCATCAAGGCAAGCGTGTGGAGCGATTGGTTGGTCAAGCGACGATATGAGTTCAGTATTCGTGGAATGCATGATACGTGTCACCGTCTTGCGGTCAGGGTCCCGAGCTATATGTACATAGTTGGTTCGATTTTACTATGCGGTATTGCACTCTTACAAGACACCATGCATTACACTCACTTGTCCAATCAGGCTTCACTATTGGAATCTTGCCTTCGTCTTCCGGGTGAGAACGGTCGACAAGCTGATCATGATCACGCCAGCTTCAGTAGTCCAAAATATGTCCCTCCGAAAGTGTAGAAGAGAATGGGTGGCCTATAATCATCACAGGCCTCGGACGAAACACTAGATGGCCTCGCCCATTCCGCAAAAAAAAAACCCCCGAAAGAACGCTCATCTTCCCACCTACAGCAAACGAAAAAAGAGGGATAAACCGCATTGCCGAAACCAAGCCCAAGCTGACCCCATATAGAGCGCGACAGAGACGAGCAGAGGGAGAGATAGCAAAGGGAAAAGGGGTCAGGCATCGATGAGGGTGGAGATCATTGTGGTTTCTATCATACCTTGTCATCACGAACGGATCTTGTTCATGGGCGGATTGGAGGTTCTCTTTCCCAATGAGCACATCGAAGGGACGTTTATGCGCCAAGTTGTTCTCCAACAAGTTTTGGTACTGTCTGTACTGGAGCAATCTGCAGTTCACCCATCAGCATACGTCTGATCATGTGCTCTTCACCCAAAACATGAAAAAGTGGGAAACGGGGGTTAACAAAAAGCAAGGTCGACTCACCCCCACTCGGGATCACTCACCCGATAATGCCACGTAATTAAACTCTGCTTGACGTCGATGACTCCCCGTCATCTTCTCCGTATAATACCTAAAAATATCTGCCACCTCATCCATCCAATTGTGACGTAAAGTCGACCTAGACTTCTTCGTCTTTCGTGACCAAGTTGCTGGTGGTATTCCCATTTCCATTGCCGTTGGAGGGCCCAGGAGGGGTCATGGATGAACCCTCCGTGTTCGGCGCTCATACCGAGGTGTTTGATGTGTCCGAGGTGCAACTCCAAGAAGGGATCAGAGATGATGTAGACGTCGTGAGAATCAGCGGCGAGCTTCGTGAGCTTGTCTGCCTTTTCGCACTTGTCTTTTATGAGCTCTTAGGGAATGTACGGCGTACCGCGTGGATTGGTCTTTTTGTTGATCTGCGAGAGGTGCATCTTGACGAGCACTGTTGCCCACATGTGCGAGCTGTCACGACTTTGTGAAACGCGGTACACTGGACCGTTTTGGAGGTAGAGGACATGAGGTTATATCCATGGCCGCAGCGACATCCTATTCGAATGACGATTTGTCCAAATGGATATTACCGTATCGGTACGAGGATACGCACCCCGAGCCTCGTCGGTTGACTTGTAATGCCTGACACGTGTCGACTGATGCCCATGAACTCGCTCAAGACGAGCAGCAATTGTTTAGTGCGTTCCTGTGCCATAATAAGCTCCATCGAGGTCGTGTTCATGCCATCACTTAGTGGTGTGATCACGCCCAAATCCACAACTGAAGGAAAGCATAGAATTCGTCCTTTTTGAGTGATTGGCTACGCACGCAAAAGGTTCAGCGTGACATTCGGTGAAACGAGATAGGATAGATGAAATGAATATGAGAATAATGGGGACATACTATGAACGGACATGAAATCCAGACTTCCGTATTCTTATTAGTAGTATAGTGGCATGGTGGCGGCCGTGACGGATGCCGCGGGTATGTGGCTGTGCGCCGCTGGAGTTGCCTTGCTCCTCGTCCACCGTGGCGATCCTCCAAGCTTTTCACCTCCACCGCATGTCGTGCAGTGCTAAAATCTTAGTAGCCAGATGCCCACTGAGAAATAAGCAGATATTCTCCGGAAACAGACCGTGATCACGATTCTGTTACACGACTCGGATGGAACACGCCGCCACGGTCACCATCCTCGATTGTAAGCTCTTGGGCGAAACAATAAATACTGCCGATCACTAATGATAAGGCTAGCTTACTGCCGCTGAATCCGCTGACGATTTTAGCAATATCTCTATTAGCAGGACACAGTTACTTGACGAGCTCCAAGGATCTCTCTGCCAACCGGTGGAGGATGTTGTTGATTCTCTGAAGTGGCGGGTAATTAACAAACGTTTATACCCTAACTTGCATCGCATGGCGCCAGAGTATCTGAGTGTTCCTTGTAGGTGACTATTTTTACCCTACACCCCGATGACATCCATACTATGTCCCCGGCTCTACTATTTGCAGCTTAGCGACCCTGATGGTCGTCGAGCGTGTATTCTCCCAAGGTCGACACCTACTCAGTTTCACTCGAAACCGCCTACCAACTTCATCAACTCGGGCACTGCTTAGTCTGGGCTCATGGCTGCGACGTGATTTGATGTTACACAACTTAGTTGAGATAATCAAAGCATGCAAGAAGAGAAAGGTCAGGGAGCATGATTAGGAAACTCGAAGGTCTATAATTCTTCTGTTTCCTCCCCAATATTGCTAGAGTCCACCTGCGGGTATTTCCACGCTTGCGGATACGTCTATCGCACCGCGGGTTGTACGTTGTATACCGCCATACCCGTACCGCTACGGGTACGGTTCTGACGGGTACGGGTATAGTATATACCGTACAACCCGCGGTGTCACCCGTGCTATGCCCTACGTACTCTCCACTGATATTTCTCCACTGATATGTAACTCCGATACCACGGTCGCATTTTTGCGATTCCACAGCCACATTTCTCCCCCCCGCCGTGACCTTCTAAACAACTTAATTTGACGTTCTCAACGCTAGCATGTTATGACAAATGGACCAGTGCCCTTTCATTCCATGCATCCCGCTGACGGCTGATTTCGGCGGCGTGGAGCACTATACCTTTCAAGTCATAGACACTCCTCTATCCCTTCCGACGGCTGCCAGTGGCTTAGCATCTTAAAATTCCTTGGCCCGATTCTGGCCCGGTGACCCCGACTCCGATTCCCGAGGCGATGATTTAAAGAACGAGAGATCGCGCCGTACGGTCACATATCAGACATGAGCTCGAGCCCAGTTGAGCGTGCGGCACACTCACATGCAGGATCCCTCTATCTCCTTCCCTGTGACGAGGAGGAACGCCAGAGGTATGCTCGCCATACATCCCTGTAACTCACAACATACCACTTAACACCGGTCAGGCTCCTAACACAACACCGGTTATATACTCGCCTTCTCTCCGATCGTCTCATTCTACCTCCCATGTCATTTTCAGAGAAGGACGAAGTCCTGGACATCGGTACCGGCGCAGGTAAGCTGTCTCCCCGTACGCACCCTGCTCTTCTAACATCTCGCGCCAACGACGTTGCATGCCATGTGAACCAGGTGCATGGCTGTGCGATGCCCGTGCACACCTCCCCGAAGCGGTCCAACTCTACGGCGTCGATATCGAATCGCGCCTCTTCCCCAGTTACATCGCCCTCTCCCCCAACGTCCATCTCTCTGTCTGCTCCGCCACCGACCTTCCGTCATACTGGTCCTCCAAATTCGCCCTCGTCCATCAGCGCCTCCTGATCTGTGCTTACACGCGCGGTCAATGGCGACGAAGCACCGATGAAATATATCGCGTGCTCGCGCCGGGTGGGTACGCCCAACTGATCGAAACCGGTCCCGAATGGGTGTCGGGATCGAAAACGGCTGCACATGTGTTGTTTATGGACGAGTTTTTGGGGAACAGGGGCATGTTGTTTCGCTGTGGGGTTTATATTGCGGACATGTTAAAGGCAGCTGGGTTTATTGATGTCAAGTCCGAGGAGGTGGTCATGAACCTGGGGAAATGGGCTGTCGAGGATGGTGTTGAGGGGAGGGACATGACGATCGGTGCATGGAGAGGCATGCGGGATTCTGTGATGAAAGGGGGTCACTTGGGTCGGTTCGCTTCGGCAGAGGAGTTCGACAAGGCAATAGACGAGATTGCAGAGGAATGGGACAGTATTGAAGGTTCTCATACAGCAGTGAGAGTCTTTTACGGTCGGAAACCCTTATGAAGGAACTATGAACTTTATATAACATTATGAAAAGATTTCATGGAATGTAAATTCAGTAACCTGGAACGGGGCTGAACAAGATAGGATACAACGATGAGCGCAAGAGGAAACTGGTGGCGTCCCAAATAGCGCAGCGATAAGCATCGAAGTTCGCTATCGCAACACGGCGAAAAGGGTGAGTTCTTGTACTTGATTGTCATAGCACCTGTCCAGACCTGAAAATCAGCACTAAACAGCGAGCTCCTTCAACACCCGCACTTTTCTCTGGATGGCTGGAAAAGGTGCGCTGTCAAATCAACGGTACATGCTCCCGCGTATTCGAGGGCGCATCAGAAGTTCCAGAACAAGTCAGCCGAATGCGAAGTACAAGATGTGCTTACCTGGGCCAAGTCATATGATTGCATGAAGGCCGCCGTATCGGGTGAATTGGAGTGATCGGCCATGTTGTATATAGACTGCCAGAGATCGAGAGGGGGCGTTCCAGCTGAGGCGTGAACGCGAGCACGACGGGGCTGGAGTCGATCGAAAGCAACTGCACACCCACTCATAGCTCTAGCCTCATGGAGCGCACCCCCGAACCGTGGCTTACCATATCCCCGCTGCGTTAGCAGTGGGTTCTTTGGTCCCCCCCTCTCGAAAAAAAAAAGAACGCGTTGTGGCGGGTAGTTGCACGTCGCTACCCGCGCTGTTTGGCCGTTGCTATTTGCAAGTATTACCTTGCTTGCTCCTATGTTTGGTCGCTTCGTCTGCAAATCATTAACAACAACAAATAAACCCCCGACACGCACAACAGGCTTGGGGTCCGTCCGTTACACGACCAACTTGAAACAGGCTCCTATTCCGAACCGACTGACTAAAGAGCGAGACGAGAGTCAGTCGACTGGTACCTTTGAAGCACTGCGACAGAGATTGATTTTCAGGGCCCCCCTGATTCGCTCTCGTTTTCCGCCGTCTGATATGTCTACTATAGCTTGTTATTGCGACGAAGTTCATTTCCTTCTCGTCTCATCTCGTCTGCCTCTACTTCTCAACCCACCTGATTCGCTCCCATTTTCCAGATTGTTTCCATCTGATGTATCACGCGTCTACTATAGCTTGTTATCCCGAAGTTCGTTCCCCCCTCGTCTCGTCCTATGTTCTTGCAAATCCTATCCGCTAAAAATTCTCTCACGCTGGCTCTGGTCATTCCAGCAAGGTCTCCGTTGGCAACGCCGACCCTAACAGAGGAATCCTCTCCTCTCTCGCTTCCTTTCATAGCTCCCCTTCGTGAGTGTCGAATTGGGGTCTTCGCTCGCTAGTTTACTGATCCGGGGTGTGCGCGGTATCACTTGATGATTTCGCTCGCCACTGGCAGCATGAAACGGTCGCGGGCCCATCGAGTGTTGGCATGAGTGCTGGACGTCCTTGTGGCAGCGACAGTGGCGTTCTCTCTGTGGCAGAGAATTAGTTACTCAATGATCTCCGTTGCATCGCCAATAAGAGGCGAGTATGAGTATTTGCGTTTGAGGTGGATGCTGTCTCCTTGCGTGAGGCGTGCACTCAGCATGGAATTGGGGGTCATAGATCCCGTGATGATGTGCTGCAATGGAATATCTTACTCTGCCCGCGCTCTCGAGCGTGGGTGAACAACACGGGCTTGCTATCCGTGGGGAGAGTCAGTCGCACGATGAATTGCATGATTCTCTTGTGTTGCATGTGACTTGGGGCGATTGTGCTCTAGCTGGGAATCGAGACAGGGCCCCCTGTGTTGCTGTCTTGCGCCATTATGCGGTGCACGGTGGTGTGTCGGATGTGATGGATCTCTACTGTCTGATCAGTGATATTGTCCCTCATCTTACGCTTCGACCGGTATCGTCCGTTACCTGCTTGATTGCGTGGTTTTGCCTATTTCGTTTTATTCCACTGATTCCCCATGGGAGATCCCGAATGTTGTCAAGCTGGGTTCTCTCGGGGGTGGTGAGGAACACAGAACACTGGTCGACCGGCTGCGTGGTTGTCGATCGTCCATAGAACCTTAAATGATGATGTTTGCTGCAATGGACCGCGTGCCTGGAGCACGGGTGGACTGCACGGCCTCGAATTATCGTTCAATCGTTGCGTTTATCCCCAATGTGTGTCTGACTTTGAACAGAGTTGTCCCGTAGCGGGTGTTGCCATGGAGGTGGCCTTTGCGTGCCATTATATATGGACATGGTGAAAAGAATTTATGATAGTCAGACCACAAAAGAGCATCAAGCGGTAACGTCAGAAAGTGCTCCTCCAGATGAAGTCCGGCAGGAATGGGGGCACAGAGGAGATTCCAAATATGGAAATGCTCTGGGAGTAGCGACTGCTTCTGGCCATCGTCCTAGTCTCGGTACCAGACATTTTGGTCTACGCCACAGTTGGTGTCGGGATCTTCTCTTAGGATGCGGCTGCAGCGGCGTCAACCCCAAGCGTCCAAAAACGGCTCTGGTCACGAGACTACCATCGTCCCTGGTGACGAATCACTGCAACGCTTAGATAGTCGCTTTTGAACCATTTTGTGCCTGGTCCACAAGAACTGAAGTAATAAAAAGCGATTGGGTCTGCGTCGTAGCGTAGTCGGCTAATGAACCTTCGAACGTTGAACTTAATTCCCGATTATTGAGGTATTTACTCTTGTTTATGCCTAAGCTGTCTTGCAGCGTAGTTGGCCAATTTTACCTCTTCTTATTGGTACAGCCTCACAAAGGACTTATCACTGAGTATGTATTGATACAGCTCTACTAATATAGCCCAGTCGTATTGATGCTCCTGCCAGGGTGTGGTAACGTCTTTGCACTCACCCGCACCCGTACTCCGAGAGTAAGCCCACCCGTGACTCGCACGTGTAATGCCCTCGTTATGTATGCCATTGACGTTTACAAGTACTTATTGTCAAGACCAAGACTGTCAGATAAAACCCTCCCCTGGTGATTGTTGCGCAGCTGCCGGACCCCATATCGTGACGACTTGTTGTTTGCCACTAAGTTGTGTGCAACAGAATGTCAACGTTTCAACCACTGTTGACCAAATGTCACAGACGCAGCGACGGAACCTCAGTTGACTGATACCGTCGGAGGCAGGGTTGCTACCTGGAGATCGCATGGAAAAGGGACCGATGTTGAAAGTTTTGCAGCTGGGACCTGTTAGATCTGACTCCGCAACCGCAATGTCTCTCAAATAATCTCTCCCATTCATGACTACAGGGTCCATCTCCCCTTCTCTTTCCCCAATCATTCTACTATTTTCCCTCCATCAATGGTAGCCTTGGATAATACGTATGTCCTTTCCCCCCGTTGCCCAGTCATATTTTAATTTGAACACCCATCCCAGTTTCGGTGCCCTCTTTATCGGGGTCATCGTCGCAGGGGTGTGAGTATATGACAAATTGTGGATTGACCGATCTTACTCATGATCCCTCCCATAGTCTATATGGATGTATGTGCCAATTCATTTCATTTCCACCCTGTTAAACTAACAAAAACCAGTCACTTGCATCCAGACCTGGTACTACTTTACTCAGTATCCTTCGGACCCATGGCCCATCAAGCTTCTAGTCAGTTTACACCAATTTCTCTCTGTCCTGTCCCAATCTCGCGTTGCAGGTCGCTAGCGTTCTCTTCCTAGACACTTGCCACCAGACCGTGATTACGCACGTGGGCAAGTGCAATCATCCCCTACCGATATATGTATATTCATCCATCCCTAGTCTACACCTATCTCATTACCTACTTTGGAGAGTTTGAGCAGCTCGGGAAGATTGTGTGGTGAGTGGATTCTCGTTCACAAGACCCTTGTGCTCATTCCCCACCAGGACTATGCCCGTAGGTTATGATTTCCCTTCGCTGACCGCCATTGACTCGATACACAACCCAGGTCGAAGTCTTCTTCAATGTATGAGACTCGCTCGACTTCACTGCTCCTCCCTAGCTCACCATACATACTAGGCATTCACTACACTCTTCGTTCAGTCCTTCCTGGCGATGCGCGTTTACCGACGTACGTTCTACCCTTTGCTGATTGAGTCCCGTCACTTAGTCTCCTCACAGTCAGCAATAAGAGCTGGTTTGCCACTGGCTCAGTTGTAAGTTACGTGTCGTTTGGGACACACAGCTTGATTTCTCAGTTGCCTTTTTCCTAGATGGTATTCGTTATTGCCGAATTCCGTGAGCCACATGCTCCCGAGCTCACTTTCCCCACACTAAGAGCACTCTGTTTACAGTTCTTGTCATCAGTGGGTGACAGATAGTTCCGTCCGTAAACATCATTGACATTAGCGACGCCACGTAGTCTACGATATCAAGGCGTATGTTCCTCTTCATATATTTTTCTCATCAGCGTTTCGTTCACGCACGTTTAGTATTCCTTTCAACAATTATCTACAGTTTGCTCCCCTGCAGGTAAATGAAGTAAACTCAGTCCTATGAACTATGCACTGACACTGCGTTCAGGGTCTTTCGATGGCGGTCAATGCGGTCGCCGCAACAGGGGACCTCCTCATCGCCGTGTTGCTTTGTTATATGCTACAGACATCGCGAACTGGCTTCCGGAAGTGAATGTTTCCACACCTTTGCTCGATGTGTATGCTGAATATCCTATCGTCAGATCTCATACATTGATCAACAAGTTGGTAAGTGTCCATATCAATGGAGTCTCTTTGGTGAAGGACGAGTGTGGTCTAGATGGTGTTCAGTATCAACACCGGTCTTGTGACCAGGTCAGTTTCGTGATCTGGTCAAGGGGCGTATCGCTGACAGTGCGATAGTTTCTGTGCCCTAGCTTCACTAGTGTCCGTAAGTATTGTCGCGAGCCTCGTGCGCTTTGTTGCCGATAATGTGATAGATTGCTGTGTGGCCACAAACGTTCATCTACGTCGCATTCTACTTCTGCATTGGCCGACGTACGTCCCGTGTCGGGAGCGAGAAATTTTTTATTGATGTATTGTTTCAAAGTGTACTGCAACTCCCTCCTTGCCACACTGAACGCGCGCAAAGGATTGAGGGACGATTCTCATATCGATGATATGTCGCTTTCCCTCCAAGGTCATGGTGTGCAACGAATGACGAACCAAACTACGCTTGGGACATCATCAGGGGTAGGTTTCTTGAGAGATGGTGTGAACACGGTCTCATTATCTCATCAGCGCACGCCAAACAATATTTCCATCAAAATCGATACTACGAAAGCGTACATCCAGGACGAGGTGAGCAGTGCGTATAAGGGCCCGCCTTTTGCTTGACTGACGCGGCGCCTAGCGGTACTCTTCGCCGGGTGGTGACGCGAAGAATCCCGAGGTTGTTTGAGCCAGATTACACGTTATGAGAGGCCAAAGGATCACAATCTACCTAGAAGCCGTTTGTTCGATGCTTTGCCATTCCAGAGGCTTTTCGGTCATTTGGGTCGTTAAGTAGTATAAGTGAGTCTCATGATAAACCATATCATGTGTGCAGTGGGCATCATCTTGGCTGAGGGGGTCTGGTATGCTTTTCTGGGGCATATTCGCACGTGGTCGATGGGAACTATGTGTATTTGTCGCATGTTCAGGATGAAGGATCGAGTTGAGCTGCTAACTTGAAGGGAGATGAGTCCGAAGATGAATGTATTAACTGAGCCAGTCGGGTGGGGTATTGTTTAGTACCCGCGGGAGTTGTGCTGAACTTCAAGTCGCCCGTCCTCGCGGTGCAAAACATCATTGAAGCGTACAAGTTATCAATGGCGCCTAACCTCGTGCTTCGATAGGACCGCTCGATAGCTCGACCCAATATTTGTGCCTCCCAGAACGTCCCTCCCTGAGCCATCAGCCAGAAAATGCCGATACTCATTCACTGTTCGAGGCGTGCAGGGGAAGCGACTGGTGCGAATACCAACCAGACTTTGGACGCCCTGCAAGCGATTATGGTTGTAGGCGGGGCTCAGCACAAGGAACACACGGTAGACCTGGTCATCTTGGATCTGAGCTATGACGTGCGGTGTTTTGGAAATTTCAAGTCGGCGACTCCAGACATGCAAGCGAGTCGTCCAGAGAGTCAATCATCCGATGGATGGCAGGCCTAAATATTACAATCGTCCCGAGGAAGCATTGTGGCGTACAATTGTCAAAATATCAAAGCAATCGCCTTGGAAGGTCCTAGACTCCTAGCCGAACAGTGCACACGTGTACCACTGCCACCACTTGCGAAGAATTAGTTGAGTCGTGTGGCATCTTGTCTTCTCTACCTCCGCCTCTCAGATGCCCAGGTCGACTCCTCCCATCACGTCCCTTTTCGTGCCGAGTGACGAATGCGATCGTCTCCCTTGGTGTAAACCATTCGAAAAACTTCTTGCTTTGCTCGGGTTCATTGACCCTTCAGATCCAGACCCCGATTCAGGTTCAGAAAATACGGTCGAGGATCAACCACACGGGTCCAGGCAGAAGATCGAGGATCAACTCTTTTGCTTCCAGCACACCGATGATCTATCCGAACTCTCCAGAATCTTTATTTCAGTATATACCTCCCTTGAGGTCCAGTATAGCATCGACATAAACAGCATACGGTTTCATAATTGGGACTTATGCTCGGGTGAAGCTCAGGTGGCCGAACTCAAAAAATATGCGGAATGCGTCTTGGAGAGGGTACAAGTAAGTGTTTTCCATTCATACGTACATCAAGTTACTCAGTCCATGCTCGGGCGAGAATCCAGGACTACAACAACCAATTGATCGAGCACAACATCATCAACGACACCAGTCCTTTCCTCGGAGTCGACTTGCTGACTTGCCCACTTTGTCACTCTCGTTTGCGGAGCTGCTCGGAATGTGACGCCACTGTCGCATGCTCAAACGATGACTGTGCGGGCTCGCAAGTTGTCGACTGCGAACAATGTGACGAGCATGAGTGGTTGACATGCCACGAGTGCCTAGACTCAGAGGAACAAAACAAGCCCCCTACCTTTGTTCATTGTCCAGCGTGCAATTCCTGGTGCTGTAGGTATGATGTGGACTGGTGTCCCGGGCGAATTACCCACCCAGCACCGGGCACGAAGGCACTGGCCAAGCTGGCTCGCAAGATGTTCCTCAGCAGCGAGTCGACTCAGATTGTGCGGTCGCATTCACCAAAGCCTGGCCCATGCAGTTCCTGCATCGATTCTAATCATGCAGATACATGGCAAAGGTGCAGTGGCAACCAAACATCTCTCTGTCCGTCCCGTGCGCATTCTATCCTCGAGGATTGCCTCGATGCTTCCTACTGCCCAGAGTGCATTACTGAGCACGGGGGACGGCGCTGTGCTTGCGGTGCCACATGGCTATGTGACGCCTGTTCTGTGGATGATTCTTCATATCGCTGCAAGTTAATCTCGTGTCCTCGTTGTGGAGCAACATATTGCACGAAACCAGATGGGTGCCAATACTGTGACTTTTGTCACATCTGCCGTCGGACCGGTCCCTGTGTTGGCTGTCAGGCCCGGGAGAGTGGGGATGTCGGGCGAGGGGACACGTCGAGTGAATGTTCACAGCCTGTTGATCCTGTTCAACAATGCCTGGCATGTGGAAGAAACATGTGCAACGAGTGCTGCTCAACCACCGAACGCGGCGTGGCACAATGCTTGGGTTGCCAGCGCTGGATGTGTGGCGACTGTAGGCGCTGCAGCAGATGGTGTGATTCCTGCCTATAGTATGTGGGAGAGGGTATGTGGTAGTCATCTTGACGACTCCAACTTTAGGCTGATCATGACATTCACTACAGACAAGCGTGTGGAATGATTGGTTGGTCAAGTGACGATACGGGTTCACTATCCGTGGAATGCATGAGCACGGTTTTGTGTTGTACGTATACTCTAATACACCAGAATCGGACGCTTCGTTGAAGGCAGTTGTCGCCTGCGTAACGAAGTGCGAACGTTCGACTTTCCTTACATCACTCTATCAATTCAAAGCACGCAACTTCATCCTCCATCCTCTCCACGACGTGTCCTTTCGCGGCCCCGGAAAATACCTCGCGCTCGACTGCGAAATGGTCGGCGCTGGCATCGGTGGCAACGAGTCCTGCCCAGCCAATGGTCGCAGACCTGATCGACCGAATACTCGTTGGCCATGCTTTATACAACGATCTCAAGGTACCCCCATCATGATCATGCATATAGAGTACATCTCGCGCGCATACAGGCACTCTTGCTCTCCCATCCTTCTCCGAATATTCGTGATACCCGGCTGTTACCATATAATCACTATGTCGCCATATCCCGTCGCCCCACGTTGCGTGTCCTCGTAAAGCAAGAACTTGGCACCGTCATCCTGGGTGATGCGTGAGCCATTCATTTCCCCGCATGATGTTTTCGTATATCTGAGTCGATCAAACGAACAGGTGATGTACGCACGTGCTGTGATGGCGCTGTTCCGATTATACAAAAAGCAGGGGCACCGGGAAAGCGGTTTCACATCATCCCGCACCGTGCTCACCCGAAATTGAAAAACAAGGTTGACGATGATTCCATGAATAAAGTTATTGCGCTTGCCCAATCGTCACCGTCCTCGTTCCTCCCCTTACGCGGGGGAGGAAACGGAAACACTCAGAATCGATCAGGTTCGATGATGGTTGTGTGGATGAGGTGGCCGAGGCGTCGAGCTCGTCATCGTGGCCATAGGCACATTTGTCGTCTCCATCGAGTGCACTGATTGCATAATAGAAGTGCGGGGAAATGGCACGTGAACCGGGGATGGTAGCGCAAAGGTTGTTGGCAAGGGCCCCAAAGATGGGAAGACAAACAAGAACGTTTGGGGGAAGTGGTGGAAAAGCCTGAGTGCAGCATCATGCCTAGCGAGTTCTTCACTCAATCCTGGTGCTATCGAATTCCGTGTCGCCTACCAACACACCTATGTATATACAAACCTTTCCCCCTCTCTTCAACTTCAGCATGACAGCTAGTGCTAGGTAACTTAGTCCAGTTTTCAAGGTAATATACATGTTTTGTAGCTCAACACAAAAAAGCGAAAGATTTGGAGGCTACTTATCGTTCGGTGCACTCATTTGTTCAAAATGGCATAAAACACCTAATTACTGGAAAGGCAATCGGGTCAGCATGTCTCCTCAGGCGAGAGGTTCGTGGACTACGAACTAAGAGCAGAGACTCACGCCAGAATACTCCTTCCATGGATCCGCAATCGTTATGAACTGCGTCTTCTCAGCAAGCTCTTTATCTCCTTCGTGGCTGAACAGCAGCGCCTTGCACTTCAATGCGAGCTCACTTTCAGGAAATACCCTGTGCCTGCGCGGCGTGGATAATGGATCCCGTTTGGAGTGTATGACGACGAAAAAGATGGGTTCGTTGTTCATGCTGACTGCAATGCACATCATGCTTCCGCCGTGAGTTTTCTGGTAGCGTTCGATAATATAAGGGAGTTTCCTTTCGTCATAGATGTTGATGTCCGGCCAATGGCGTAGTGCCCAGGCTTTAGCGTCAGCCCAGGACATGGGGTATCCTCCCATGAT
>JBBPRF010000862.1:0-13968 GCA_038092875.1 Lanmaoa pseudosensibilis | reverse complement strand
AAGAAGAGACGCTTCTGAAGCTTGAAGAAGTCGAGGATGATGATGATAAAGAAAATGTCCATCGTGTCTCTTTTCTTTTGGATTTTTGAATTGGGGATCTGCTTCAATGCCAGACTCCCCTTTTCCCTGTAGTGGTGTAACTGTACTGTCTCTTGTAACTAAGGCAATAGAAATTGCTGTTCAAGTCATCGTACCCTCGCACATGCTCAAAGCTGTCGACACTTGTGCCCTCATTAACAGTGGGGTAAGCATCAACTGTATGAATTGGGACTTCGCCAAGAAGAACTCTTTTCCTATTGAAAAACTCAAGGAACCCCTCTGAGCCTGAAACATGGATAGCTTCTATAACAAAAGCGGCGACATCTGACATGGCGTAATCCTCTTCATTAATATAGAGGGCATCACCCATCGCATTCTCTTCCATCTCATGGCCCTCAAAGATAACATCATCCTCAGAACTCCCTGGCTTTGCACTGTGAACCCCCAGATTGACTGGGTCAAAAGAACCATCTCTATCGCAGAATCCTCCGATCAATAGAAGGAGCTCTATTCTTCCCACATCGCTGATGTCAAGTGACACGACACCCACTATTGGGTACCACCACCAGCATCTCCCTGCCACATCAATGTTTTTACCACCAAGCAGGAGAAACTTTTCTTCTACAATGGATGGGAAGAGAAAAACCAATTCCTCTCTTGCGCCATGGGCAATTGTGTCTTGTACCAGACCATCTGGTTCAGATCTCGCTACACTCTGCTCAGATCTGCCTGAGTCGTGAGATTTACCCAAGCAACGGAACTTGCTATCTCCACCAGGAAAGATAAACCAAAAACCATGCTCCCTCCAGCTTATGCTGAATTCGCTTCTGTCTTCTCAAAAGAAGCCACTGACCATGTTCCCCCTTCCAGACCCTATGACCACGAGATAAACCTTAAAGAAGGTTTCACCCCGAAGATTGGAAAACTCTACCCCTTGACCCCTGAAGAACACACCACCACCAAATCTTTTCTGGACAAAAACCTCATCACTGGAAAAATCCATCCCTCGAATTCCCCCCAAGCCTCACCCTTCTTCTTTATTAAAAAGAAGGATGGAGGACTGCACCCCTGTTAAGATTACTGATATGTCAATGAATATACCATTCGTGATGCCTACCCTCTGCCCCTAATCTCTGACCTCATCGATAAGCTGAAAGATGTCAAGGTCTTTACCAAGTTTGATGTCCAATGGGGATACAACAGCATCTGCATCAAAGATGGCCATCAATGGAAAGCAGTGTTCATTACCCACAAAGGACTGTTCGAATTCACGGTAATGTTCTTCAGTCTTTGTAACTCCCCTGCCACCTTCCAGTGTTTCATGAATGACTCCTTCCGCAATATGATCACAGAAGGATGGCTGGTCATCTACATGGACAACCTCCTTATCTTTTCCCCCGACGAGAAAACTCATGAGGAATGTACCAAACGTGTCCTCCAACATATAACCAAGCTAGATCTCCATCTCAAACTGGAGAAATGCAAATTCGCTACCACCGAGGTTGACTACCTCAGACTCATTGTTAAACCTGGAGAACTCACCATGGACCCCATCAAATTTAAGGGTATCTCCTCCTGGCCCATACCCACGATGGTCAAGAAAGTCCACTCCTTCCTTGGCTTTGCTAATTTCTACCGATGATTCATTCTGAGCTATTCAAATATCGCTCGTCCCTTGATCAACCTTACCAAGAAGTCACTCCCCTGGTCCTGAACCCCCACATGTCAAGAAGCGTTCTCTATCCTGAAACACCTCTTCCTCTCTGAGCCAGTACTACACATGCCGGATCTCGCTGCCCCTTTCACCATTGCCACCAATGCCTCACAGAATGCCACTGGAGGAATTCTCTTGCAAGCCAACTCCAACAGAGACTTGCACCCCTGCTCCTATCTACCATAGTCCCTGTCCCCTGCCAAGTGGAACTATGATATCTATGATTGTGAACTCCTCACGGTCATCTGTGCCCTAAAGTCATGGTGTCATTATCTCCATGGATCTCAGTTTCCTGTCCAGGTCTTCACTGATCACAAGAACCTGATGTACTTTCACTCCCTGCAAGCCCTCAACTGCTGCCAAGCCTGCTGGCTTCTCAACCTGGTGGACTTTGATCTCAAAATGATCCACATTTCCAGATCTCACCTTGCAGGCCCTGATGCCCTTTCCCATTGCTGCGACCATTTTCCCAAATCCGATCCTGACAACCAGGTGGTCACACTCCTTTCCCCCTCTATCTTCGTCCACACCATCGACACTGCCCTCACCAACAAGGTCACAGTGGCTTCTGCAGGCAATCCCCTCGTCCTTCAACACCTCCAATCCATTAACAAGGATATTCCCACTGCCTTCCACTCCTGTCTTTCCAACTGGCAGATGAAAGGATCTGTTCTAATGTACAAAGGCTATGTATACGTTCTGGACTCCAGGGACTTACACAGGTCCATTCTTCACCGCTACCATGATCACGAGACTGCTGGCCACCCCAGCTTCCTTAAAACCCAGCAACTCGTCTCCACCGAATTCTGGTGGCCTAACCTTGCCAACCATGTCTGCTGCTACATCAACAGCTGTGCTACATGCCAGCAGAACAAATCCAACACCCACTCCACAGTGACCCTGCTCACGCCAATCAAGTCCTCCACCTCTTGCCCTTTCTAGCAGATCTCATGTGATCTCATCACAGATCTTCCCAAGTCCTCTTCCTTCAATTCCCTCCTGGTTGTGGTAGACCATGGGCTTACTAAGGGGGTGAATCTTTGCTCCACAAAGAAATCCATCACTGCTGAGGGAGTAGCATCGCTATTTTTCCACAAAGTCTACCTTTGCTTCAGACTTTATGACAAAGTCATCTCAGACTATGGCCCACAGTTCACCTCCATCTTTGCAAAAGAACTTGAACACATCCTAAACTATGACCTCTCCCTCTCTATGGCATACCATCCTCAGACCAATGGCGAAATGGAACAAGTCAATCAGGAAATTGAAACATATCTCTGTATCTTCTATGAAAGTAACCCCAGCTCCTGGGCCAACAACATTTCTCATACTGAATTCACCCATAATCACCATCCACATTCTGTCACAAATCAATCCCCGTTCTATCTCATGATGGGATATGAACCCCATGCCCTTCCCTTGGTAATTACCAAGTCTTCTCTCCCCACAGTAGCTTCCTGTTTGAAATCCCTAACCACCACCCGAGATGAAGCTCTCGCATCCCATGAACTTGCCCATCAAACCATGACCACTCAAACCAGCCAAAAGTTCACGCCATTCAAGAATGGAGACAAGGTGTGGCTCGAAGCCCACAACCTCAAACACTCTGTCGTTGATCCAAAGTTCACCCCTAAATGCAAAGGACCTTTTACCATTACAAAGGTCCTATCTCCAATTACCTACAGACTCCGAATCCCCACGACATGGAAGATCCACCCAGTCTTCCATGCTTCCCTTCTCATGCCTTACCATGAGAACACCATCCACAGATGAAACTTCCTGAAACCACCACCTGACCTTATCACCGGTGAAGAAGAATATGAAATCGACCGGATCTTATGCCACCGCAAAACGCCACGATCCCGCTCCTTCCTGACCTGATGGAAATGATACACAGCCAAAGACGACTCGTGGGTCTCTGAATGGGATTTGAAAAATGCTAACTCTGTCCTAAAAGCTTATAAAAAGCTTCATCCTTCCATCTTTTCCTTCCAGCGCTTCTAAACCAGCACTATCACCACAGACTTCAAATGGCCATCGAATACTCCCCCTCTATCTCCATTTCCACTGTCTCATCCATTACTGCATCTACCCCACTCCAGAATGTCTCCCTAGTCAAAGCAAACACCACCCTTCTTAACCCTCTGCCTTCTTATCACAGCTCTTGTTACAAACTTTCCATATGGCGTTGACGAGAATTGTTCTCCTTTCTGTTTTTCTCTCATGCATCTCAACCTAGACTTCACCTATAACCTTTTTGATAGCTTGGTTCTCGAGTACTGATTTCCCCTTTGAAACCTTCCAAATGGACAGCCTCTTTCCTTTCAAGGGTTTTCCCCTCTGCAGACTCCCTTTGTTTCCCCTTCCAGTAGTTTGCTGTGGCACACCACTTGGTCTGTGCTCCACAGCTAACCCTATAAATATGCTGCCCTTGTACTATTATCCCTCAGCTAGTTCTACACAATCCAGTGTAGTTTCTAGTCTTCCAGCCTTATTGATTGCAATCTTAAGTGCTGAGATCCTTATTTGCTCTACAAGACTTCAACCTACTCCTACAAGTGGTCGCTATAGCTAGAAGCTACACTTCAGCGTAACAGCTCTCCTCCTCCCTCTGAGCAAGCTTATTCCCCAACTTCACCCATGGATCCTATTACTGATGCTCCAATTATTGAGCAACTCCCTCCTGCTACTCCTGTTCCTCTCACACCAGTATCTATCACTACTTTACAGGATGCTGTCATGTCCGTAGATGTCCCTCTCTTCACCAATCGCCTCCACAAAGACCCTCCTTCTGGCAAGGATATTGTTCTCCTTTCCATCCTTCTTCACAACCCTCAAATCACCTTCCACATAGATCATTTCATCAAGGTCAGCTCCCCCCTCAACGTGCTCTATGGCACTTACCTACAAAACAAAACCATCCTCATGCATGCCAATGTCCCCTCCTCCCATGCTGAAGTCACCCTTTGGGATAGATTAATCCTTGATGATGCCTGAGACGTCCAAGCCCAGCTCTACATCACTATTTACCAGCTGGACATGCTTCCTTTCCTGGTTGACATCAACTGATACCTCTTAGACCTTGCCGCCCATGTTCATCCCCTTACCAAAGACCTCGCCACCCTCATCTCCACCCAGGAACAAGCCACTGCTATTTTGGCTGGCCACAAGGCAGCCATTCATGTAGGCTGTCATCTTTCCATCTCTAATCCACCCGCTTCCTTGCATCCTGCCATTATCCCAGAAGAAGAAGAACCCCCGATCAAAAACATTGACCCCACATATCTCAAGCATGAACCAAAGACACTGTCCACCTCGTCCTCCCCCCTCAGCAAATATACTATGGAAGCTTTACATCACATTGAAACCCACAACTTCCAAGGTGACCCTCTCCCTCCATCTGACCCACACTACCCCCAAGCAGGTTTCCAATGTCACTGCCTTGGACATATGAAACAGGATTGCCCCATATACTCCTGCCCCTTCTGTTTAGATTTCACTCCCAGCCACAACCAAACTCAATGCCAGAGTTATTGGTGCTCCCAATGCAGATGACAAGCACCTGGACACCATGCGGACATTTGCATCTGGCGTTGTCACAATCACAATGCTCCCTCCTCCTCCTCCTCTTCTTCCTCTTTACACCGGTCCTTTTGCTCTTGCACATGGACCCCTTCCACTAGCTCCCAAGGATCTAACAGATCCTGTCACTCATCAGGACACTCTCATTCTATCCCTATTCCTCCACCTATCAAGACTGAGCATCTCGACGATGTCTACGTAGACAATGACCCCTTTGACAATGTGGCCTACACCAACATGATGGGTTCCCCGTGAGTAGTCTTAGTGGGACTTCGACAGTAGTGAGGGGGTAATGTTATGATTCACCTGGACTACCACTCTTTTCCTTAACTGCTTTAGCTATACACTGTATTACCACAAGTTGATCATTCAACTCTTGCCTCATATGTCCTCCTTTTCCCATTTGTCTCACGTGATCTTGGCCAGTCAGTGATTGCTGTTTCCCTCACGTGACTCCATAGTCCACAGTCATGATGCCATCGACTGTGCATTCTATTTGCAATCCTTCTATTTGTAATTCTAGTAATGTGTTGCTTCCTCATTGGCTCCTCATATCATATGACACATCAATCCTTTTCCACTTCCATTCTTAGTTACCTTTTCTCATGGTCTGTGTGTGGAACCCTTACATATAAATACCTAGCATTCATAGCAGAGATCCTTAGCTTAGACCTCCCTTGTCTTACCCTAGTATCTCTGCAATTGACAAGGTCCTTGATCCTTCGTCTCCTGTCACCCACTATGTGTTCACTCTCATGTCCATAGAACTCCCTTGAACCTGAGGATGGTCAGTATTGCCTTTGATGCAACCGTACTCCATGTCTAGTTGTTACTGTTGTGAACCATTGCCAGATGACTCACTTCACCACTTGACCACTCATGCATCAGTGGATTCCCCTGCGCCACATGATCACTTACGCATCCATGGAATACACTTGAATCCTGGAACCTTTGGACCTCCCTACGCCTTCAAGGGCTATGTCTTATCCTACCCAGGTCAGGTGTAACACTGCCAAGAAGTGAAAGAATGGTATGTTAACTTGCTAACATCTGTCATGTTGAACATTTACTCAGAAGTCTTTCTAGCCTCTTCAAAGGCTATGCCATTGTTTATAGAGATACCCAAGCAGGTTTTAGCTGTCCCTACTAGCATTTCTGTCACAAGAAATGATGTTCTTATTTGTATACAGCATTTCCCAGATTCCCCCAATGCCCCTGATGTTGTTAGTCCATGGCATTCTGAGTATCCACTTATGCAGTACAAAGATGAACTTCATTCCTACATCCACTAGTATTGTCCTCACTAATGACCCTGCTTGTATGTAGTCAATGGATATGCCATGCCCAACTTGCCTTATGTGATAGTAGGCATTGTTAGCAAGCTGAAAAATGTGCAGCAGGAGTGCCAGCATATTTCTGAAGGGTTGACAGCAAGATGGTAGCATACCTGGTGAAGGACTTATTCTTGGTTGTGCACCTCATGTAGTGTTGGCAAGCTGAAAGATGCAGAGTGGGATTGTTGGCATATTTCTGAAGATTAAGTCTGAAGCAATATATTTAGAAGGGTTAACAGCAATGAGGGCAGTATACCTGATAAGGGACTGGTCCTGGATTGTTTGGTGAGCTGAAAGATGTGGGGTGTGTTATAGTTGCATCATAATGAACTTAGTATTTTTCTTTTCTCCATCTTATCTAATTGCACCACATGATTATCTAATCACAGATGCTCTTACCAGATCTTATCAATGGGACTTAGTGCACAGAGACACTCTTTAGCTTATCTTCTTACCAAATCTACAATCTGCCTTATGGCTACACAGTATTTTTAATCTCTGTGCTGTGTATGCTTCTATTCCATCCCATTCATTTCTGCCTTATGCTTCCATTTTAATTGATCTTTTCTGCCACATCCTCATGTGTGCAGCATGCCCATGCTTCCATCCTTGACAGCCTCAAGGCTGTTCATCTCTT
Source organism: Lanmaoa pseudosensibilis (assembly GCA_038092875.1). Lineage (NCBI taxonomy): Eukaryota > Fungi > Basidiomycota > Agaricomycetes > Boletales > Boletaceae > Lanmaoa > Lanmaoa pseudosensibilis. The sequence goes on along the minus strand of JBBPRF010000862.1, from coordinate 6,662 downwards.
TATGGACTTACCCTATGCTCTATGTACAAACATGTGTATACAACCATGTAGTATATAAACTCCTTTCCTCCCTTTCCTCCTTTCCCCTAGTGGTTTAAGTTGTCTAGTGATACCTAAAAAGTACTGCACTCTAGCATTGTTTCATTAGAACTGAACTACACTCTTCCTTGCCTATTACATTTACTTTCACTAAGGCTGTCACTGCCTACAAAGTCAACAAGTGCATCATATGTCTATAGATCATTACACAAGGCTAAAGAAGTAGCCACTAGTGTTGACCAGCCCTCACATCTCTATCATAGCTACTCCACACATCAAGTCAGAGAAATTAAAACATTCACTGAATGCAGAATCCTCAGTATCACATAGCATAAAAAGCACAAGTCCATATAAGTTAGAATCACCTGCCACAAATTTTTTACAGCTGCTAAACTCAGAGTTTGGATTAGAAGAGCTTGCAGAGCAGCAAGCAGTTCCCCCTTCACCAGGAACCTTGCTACCACCCTCAGATCAGTATGCCTAGAGCCTTATGAAGGGAGCAGAGAAGCATTCCAGCTTTTGACTTTGAGAGGGGATTTAATAGATTCCAATGATCACACACCTGCTGCAGAGATCCAGGATCAGAATGCATGCCTAAAGGGCTTGAGGGTTATTCAGATCAAAGAAGAACTTGGAGAATTATGTGAGCCAGTAGTAGAACTGCCACTGATAGTACCTGACCAGTGCAAATGTAAGTGCAACAAAGAAGAACCTCAAAGAACTATAAAGAAGCCGAGATACAGAGTTATTAGGAGATTAAACAGAGAAGAACTCCCAGATGAAGCATATACATCAAAAGTCTTATGCCCCCATAGATCTTTACACAAACCTAAGCAATACCAGCAGTAGCTACATATGTATGTCACAACCTATCCTTTATGATATCTTCCACTCTTCTAACATAACAGTCAATGACTGATTAAATGCCTTGTTTGCCTTCACTCAAGAAATGGAGGCCCTCAACAATATAAAAACAGCATGGATAGTTGCCCTTGAAAGTGAAGTAGAAGAACTAAAAGAAAAGGCAACAAAGACAGTCATGTCCTCAAGCAGTTGAGCACTCTGTGAAAAGATTGAAATATTCAAGAACTCCAAGAAGTACAAAGGTGAGAAAGCAATTTTCAAAGATTGGTGGGCTAAAATTAGAGCCTGGATAGAGCTCAATGCCATGAGCACACATCCAGTTCTCACACAGCAGTAGTTACTGTGCTCTCATGATTAACAGGGCCAAAAGCCAGATCTTTCACATGAGTACACCATCTCAAAGGGGCAGCTTACAACTGGAACACACTAGTTCAGGAAGTAGAAAGTCTCTCCTGGATAAACAACCAAGCCAACTGGGTGAAAACATCATTAGTCCAGTGTGTACAAGGAAAAACACCCACAGATGACTTCATTGTCAAATAAGAAGCACTCTATCAGCAGTGCACCATTGGGAACTCTCATGCCATTGAGTACCTCAAAAAAAATACAAGGGGCAACATCATTGCCCAAATATTCAGGGAAGGAAAATGGCAGACCATGGTCATGCCTTACCTAATGGAAATACAATGTGTTGGAATAGCACAAAAAAGCCTGGATTTCATTTATGGAGCATTTCAGAAAAGAAATGGCTTTGGAAAAAAGCCATTCACTAATTACCTCAAACTACCATACATATATAGCCAAGAAACTCACACAGAAATGAATCAGTCCCTATAAAATCACATGGGTCTTGCATAATGCCATAACTCTTCAACTATCTAACTTTGTCCACATTCATCCAACTGTCAATATCACATAGGTAAAACCTTATTGAGAACTGTTACTGGGTCAGCACATATCATGACCAGGTGCTATCAGGGTGGATGAAGAGGGCATTGAGAAATTTGAGATTGACCATATTGCCTTATTCCACATGAAAGGAAAGAAGTTGGAGTATCTGGTACACTGGAAGGGGTATGATGAAACAGATCACACATGAGCACCAGCATCAAATTTACATCATGCTGAGGATGCCATCATAGCATTTCACACTCCCCACCCATCTGTGCCCTATTGTATCTGTGGTATTTCTCCGGCAGACTTTTCTTTCCTGCTTTATCCTTCAAACAGGTTAATGTCCACATGTTTTGTTGGTACTTATCTGGAGTGTGAGTTTTAAAGAGGGGGTAGTGTTATAAACACATTCATTTTTACACTACTAAAGGTACATTCCACTACTACTTTGGACTTCAACATTTCAGAACTTCAACCATCACATGACCCAAAGCACATGATATGGAGTAATCCAGACACAGCATTAGTAAACATGATTATTATACCTTAATAATGCCTGCACCTTACCAACCAACTTTTGTAATTGCTTTGTCAGACTTGGTTGGATATTTCCTTTTCAGTTCTAGCACTGCTTGGTCCATGCATTATTCCCATAGATATATAAACCCATGTATTGCAACTGAAATCCCCAGTCTAATCCACTTGTTACCTATCAGGATCTTCCCTGGGTGATTAAGGAATGACTCCATCTTCCTTCTATAGCCAAGCTCATTCACTTGATTCTCATACCTTTTCCTCTCATGTGTATCTGGTTTAGCCAACAGTAGCAAGCCCTAGGGTTGTTACAATTTTCCTTCTTTCCTCTTGTCTTCTCCTCTTTCTTATATGAGGTACTTGTACAACTTGGAGAGGTACATCTAGTCAGCCCTATCCCACCTATCTTCTTCTCATGAACACCTCTTCCCCACGCTTCCTTTACCTCTTTTGTTAGTCTTATCTTTGGACTCACACCTCCTCCGCTATTTCTCTCACAACAGCAAGTCTTCCCCACCTTCCATATGATTCTACGAGTTTCCTTTCCATTTACATCTTTCTTATCTCTTGGTCTGTGCACACTGGTTGCCACTATATAAACCATCCATTTACCATCCATATACTTCATTCTTGATCTACACAATATAAGTGTATTCTTGAACCACCTTGAATCTTGTGCTTTAAGTCAATCCTCACTCAACTTCCCTGTCCTTGAACTCCTTACTTTTGTAGGCTAGTGGATGTCGGTCTCTTCATGAGTATCACCCGACTAGTGCTACTCCATAGGAGTACCCCTGTTCTTGCACGCTTTGCGTAACAAGGATGAGCCTTTTGGTGGTGTTCAACATGGATTGCATCAACATCTATTACAATGAGCTACCTTGTTGAAGGTGGTGACCACTACAAAAGTCATGCTTTCACCTCTTTCAAATAGGACCACCTCACCACTGTTGTGGATCAATTGGAATCACAGGACCTGAGTTCCACTAATGTTTCGGTTGTCATAGAGAAAGACTCTGTGAAGACCAATGATAGTATAATGAATTATTAACTCAAATCATCTGAGGGCAAGTTTGAGAGTTTTAACATCTGGCATTACTTCAAAGTGGCTGAAAAGATATCATTCACTGGGGATGGCGAAAGGGTAGCAGCCACAGAAGCCCAACAACAAGATTATTTGAATAATGGAATAAATGGCATTCACAGAAATTGCAAGGCAAGATATTGTGAATGTTTTTATCTTCAGCATGACTCTTGTTACAAGTGTATATTTTCATCCCTATCAATTTCCTTTATCTTATCTAACCATGTGGTTATCTCTTGATCTCCAGGATCATCTCTGGATCTCATCAAACCTCAGATCTAGATGCATCATAGATCTTAAAAACCTTCCTGATGACATCTTCCATTTTACATCTTCTTTCCCCTATTCTATTATTGCTTGCATGCACCTTCAGCATGTCACACTTCTCTTCCATTTGATCTGCCACAAAGGAAGTGGCAGACCCTTCACTTACTATATTTGAGACTACCCTTTACTCTTTCTCATAGTATCATCTGGTCTGTGCACCAGCCTATATAGTATATAAGTATTTAACTGTGGATCCTAAGTCCTTAGTTTGTTTATTCTAAGTTCTTAGCTCTCAAGCTTTGCCATTTATCCTTGGAAACTAAGGATAGGGTCTTCAAACCCCATACTCAAGCCCCCTATGGTCACTTTACGTTCTCATCACAAGATACCAGCTATGATACACTGTCTCCCTCTTCTCTATTGTTTAAAGTTGTGCTTACATTCCACATTGCCTTTACTTTATTATGGTATAGGCTTGTTTCAACTCTCTCACTATTAGATCGAGAACCAAACCTTATGTTGTTGTTCTCAGCAGCAGGCAGTTTCTAAAACTTGCACTCAAGGATAAAGATTACAAGGACTGGTTTGGACAATGGTGATTCTCTTCAAACCATGGCATGAAATGAATGACTTGTATACAGAGAATTAGACATGGCAGGATGTATTCAGAAGCACCCAATTTTCTGATGAAAGTCTTAGGCTTATAGGAAACCTACAAGTTGAAAACAAGTGTGAAGATGCTAGAAGAGACATTCACAAATCCATGGGCACAGCAGATCAGACAGTACATGTAATGAACTCAAAGGATGGGGTTTACAACTTTCTTTATTGAATGAATCTGACACTAATTTCAGGATGGAACTGCTTTTAGAACTGGGTCCTGCTTCTCCTCTATCTGACACTATTAGTGATGTAATAGATGCACTGGAATGGGGAAATTGGTTCCAGTATGACTCAATGGAGTCCATAGAGCATAATGGTATTTGTGCATTAATGACTGATGACACTACCATTGAACTGCAAAGACACAGTGAGCTCATGAAAAATCTAAAAAAAATATAAAAGAACAGAACCTTTACATACACAGCCTTCAATGGGGACTGTTGCAAGGAAACAATAAAAAATGTTCAATGGAGCTATAGTAACTTTGATCACGGAATTGCCAGCTTATGATGGCTCTTTGCAGATAGCACTCAAGATAGATACTGGATTGTTCTTTGAACTTGTCCTACATGAGATTGTGTTGAATGGAGGATTAAACAGTAATGGCAATCAAGAACATGCATTCCATATTGTTAGAGAACATTTCTTGAGTGGAAGTAGAGATCAATTGTTAATGCATATATCAGGTATTGGCAGGGCAGGAAAGAGTCATGTAATTAATGCTATACATACTTTGTTCAAGAGCATGGACTATTTAAAATGTATACACATATAACAGCACACACCAGCTGTGCAGCTGTTCTGATCCAAGGTCACACCATTCATGTCCTCATATTCCTGCCAAAAGGAAAAGGCTGAGTAAATTAGTCAGAACTGGAGAATATTTGGAAGAATGTCACATATTTTATAATAAATGAAATTTCCTTGGTCTCTGCAAGGTTGTTGAGTGACATGTCCTACCAGCTCTGCCTTCCCAAGTCAGCAGACAAGGATGCTGCAAACAAACCATTTGGGGGTGTTAATATTATTTTTACTAGTGATTTTGCCCAATTGAAACCTGTAAAAGACCTGGTGCTGTTAACCCACAATTTGGTTGGTCTATTACAACCTAATATTGTTGAGACTGAGCTGGCCAGTCCACATTACATGGCACGTATCTATAATGACAGGTCAATAAGATAGTTGAACTTTAATAAAACAGAACTGGGGTGCTTATACAGATCCTGTATTTGTTGTGTTGCTTCAATGAATCAGACTAGGAATTGCTTGGAATGGATGAAAATAGAAATCAAAAGAACAGATGAACTGTGGAGAAAGTGAGTATGTCAACTCTGACTATAACATCCTGAATAAACATCAGTTACAATATCTTGCAGTCAACTCATCTGATGAACTTATGAGTTTGAGAGTTGTCACTCTTTCTCATATTCCATCACTGATCAAGCTTGCACAATTACTATCTGACTTTCATATGAAACATCTTTATTTCTCTTCAGTTGAATATGTGAGGTGGTCTGTTGCACTTCTGTCTGCCTACACAGTTGTTATCATCCTCTCACATACACCTTTGTTTGCTTATGTTATGCATTCACCAAGACCATTTCCTCAGCAAACTCAATTGCCTCCATTGATCAATCACTCAATTTCAAAGCCCTAGAAATGTAAGATAAGGGAATCACCTGTTTACATGCCTGAACAGCTCATGCTCCTTGTCAGTAGATCTGTATATCTTTCCCTTTTCATTTACAAAGTAATGGTCAAACCACTTCCCATGAAATGAAGGGCTGAAAATTCTCCCTGCTGTGGCAAAAGACTGTGGTATGCACCCTTCATAACTGTTTGTTCAGCAACTTATGAATTTTCACAGCTCATCTAATGTAGATGATAATTGTTACATGAAGTGTGCAAAAATAGGGATACTCCTGTGGAGTAGCACTAGTCGGGAAATACTCACAAAGAGACTGACATCCGCTAGCCTACTAGGATAAGGAGTTCAAGGACAAGGAAGTTGAGTGAGGATCGACTTAAAACTCAAGGTTCAAGGTGGTTTGAGAATACGCTTGTATTGCATAGATCAAGAATGAGGTACATGGACAGTAAGTGGATGGTTTATATAGTGTTAACCCATGTGCACAGACCAAGAGATAAGAAAAATATAAGTGGAAAGGAAACTCGTAGAATCATATGGAAGGTGAAAAAGACTTGCCATTGTAAGAGAAACAGCTGAGGAGGTGTAAGTCTGAGGATAAGACTAGTAAAAGAGGCAAAGGAAGTGTGGAGAAGAGGCATTTGTGAGAAGAAGATAGGCGGCATAGGG
>JBBPRF010000861.1:0-13969 GCA_038092875.1 Lanmaoa pseudosensibilis | reverse complement strand
CCTCCGGCTGAAACTATCCCCTCACCCGCACCCGTAGCAGCCATCCTCCCTTACGGAGCCCCCCCCCCCCCCCAGCCCTGACCCCGCTTTCCCAGCATGGCTAGGCTTTCCCTTTGTCCACCCCAATCCAGCCCTCACCTAATTCTCTGGAGCATTCTATCCCCCCTCCAAGGATCAAACAGAAATTGATGCCGCTATAGCGGCCGCATCAGCTAATCAATAGATTGAAATGGATAAATTTCTTCCTCTCTTCCCCTTCTCTACCTATGTGTCTTTCCCCATCTTCATCTTCGTATGTCTCAACCTCACTTTTTTCGCTCTCTCTCCTCCTTTCTCTTACTCCTCTACAAAGGTGTATTCTTTTTGCTTCCCTATTAGACAACTCTGCTGTCACTGTAAACCTCCCTACCTACCCACCTTACGCATTGGAACACCAGCAGCTAGTGTGCATCTATCTCACCATATCCTCCCTCTGTTTCTATCTCTGTATCAAGAGCGGAACAATCTTACACTCACGGCTGCCGCACTCCAAGATCTTGAAGAGTTGCATGCTAGCACCCTGGATCTCCTTAACGCGACAGGGTTTATCTCAGTTGTTGTTGCCATGCCTCACTTCCTCTACAAGAATGTCCTTACCTCCCTCACTAACCCCATTGCTGCAGAACAAGACTTCTTTTTCTAAGTCTCTTTTCCACAACCATCTGACCACACCAACAATGCCGACAACAAGCGAACCTCACCCTCTGGATGCACCTCCTCTAGATATCACTCCCCTATCTGACACCCTCTTGTCAAGTCTCTTTTCCCTTTTCCATCTCCTCCTCCAGACTCTACTTGTTTCACCTGCAACAACCCAGGTCATTTTTACCGGCATTGCTCCCACTATCGGTGTGCCCATTGTGGGACTAACACTCCTGGCCATGCCTAATGGACCTGTCCTGCTTGATGATGCATTTTTTGTCAGAGAACTGGACATCTTAGTCATCAATGCCAGACCAGGAATGGAGATTGAATCCTGGCAAGTGAGGTCACTTCCCACTTATGTGGGGGGTAATGTTACAAGTTTTCCCTAAGGGCTCCAGGAGACCTGCTCCCCTTTCTGCTTTTCTCTTCTTCATCTTGACTTGGACTTCACCTATAACTTCTTTGATAGTCTTGTCCTTGAATACTAGATCTCAACTTTCCCTTTTCTCAACTCATGGACAGCCTTGTTCCCTTCAAGGAAATCCCCTTTACCCATTTCCTTTGTTTCCCCATGTCCAGTAGATAGCTGTGGCACACTGCTTGGTCCATGCTCCACAATCATTTCTATAAATACACTGCCCTTGTACTACCATCCCTTAGCTAGTTCTACGCAATCCAAGTGTAGTTTCTAGTCTTGCAGCCTCATTGATTGCAATCTTAAGTGCTGAGACTTCCCTTTGCTCTATGAGACATCGACCTACTCTGATAAGTGGTCGCTACAGCTAGAAATATGCTTTAGCGTAACACCATGTGTTATTATCATTGTTTCAAAGTGTGTAACTAACAGATATCAATCCATCAATATGCCAACATCCACATCCTAACCTAACTGGATGGAGACATGCACAAATGGATGGAGGCATACAGAGAAAGAGGTGTGGAGTTACTGAAGCTTGTTCTTGGGCTGTTGCAGCCTCATCTGCAGTCATTTGGAATAACCCTAAGGTACTTGATGTGGGTGGTAGCACAGTCAAGGAGGGAAACCTTCCTTGAGTTCTGGTCGGAGATGGAAAGAGCATCCTTGAGCCTATTGTAACTATTGGGAAGTTCATCTCAATTCTCTACTCAAACTCAATCAATACACTGATGACAGATTGTCTTGCAGTATATACATCAGTGGTGTTTACTGCTGCAAGTCTGATGAAGGAAGGCTGTGTGATATCTCACACTGATTGGCTATGTAATTGTAATGGATGCTGGCACAATCCATGCTAAGAGCACCACTGAATGGCTTGCCCTAAGGCCTGCTACCATTGGCTGAACTAAATGCAATGAGAGGAAAGTATAGAAGAACCAAGCAAAAGAGCCTGGCTGTACAGGATAGATGGAGTCGCTCCTTAATCACCCAGGAAAAAACCTGACAGGTAACAAGTGGATTATAGACTGGGGATTCCAGTCACAATATATGAGTTTATATATGTATAAGAGTCATGTATAGATCAAGTAGTGCTAAAACAAGAAAGAAAATGTTCAACCAAGTCTGATGAAGCAAATACAGAAGTTTAGTTGGTACGGTGAAACTATTACTAAGGTCCTTCATCTTCACCCACACCATTTTACAAGTCCAAATCTAAATCCAAATTATCACAGACCCTGCCCTCATTGAGCTGAATTCCAGCACACCTGGGAAGGCCTTTCCTCCTGCTCTCTATCCCACCCTGTTTTCCCTTAGGACAGTAATGTGTGACAACCAGGAACAAAAACACACTCACACATATTTTAATAGAACAACCATGCAAGTGTTCCCTCTGCTTGCTGTACAAATACTGGGATCAAATGCCTCCTACTGATGCAGAGCACCATTTTTATATCCATCAGCATCAAGTAAGTTTAAATATGAATGCTACACCACAAATTAATGAATTTTCCAGTACCAGAAAGTCTGACCAAGTGAGGAAGACTTGATGAGAAATCATACAAGAGCTCATTTGCAATTCACAGGTTTAGCCATGTTACACACTAATTCTAGGTCAGTTTGTACAAGGTCAGCATGTGGGCAGCCCTATGAAAAGGCCATGTATGGCCTCCAGGGGCATACACTCAGTATTTGTGGGAAGGAGGTGGGTCCAATATCATCATCATCATTCAAAATATTCTCAGTCAATGGAAAGGATGGCAACAAAGTGCTTTTCATGTGGTTCAGGTGATGCAGTACAGATGTTGAAGATCACAACTTAATGATAAATACATATAAAAGTTATCAAATGAGCAGAGTCACCACAAGGTGGCATTCTAGCTACCAGCAGTTGGGACATGACACTCAGGGTCTGCCCATACCACCATTGATTATGGACTCAACACTGATCCAGGTATGGGCAGTGGAGGATGTTCCCAGAGCTATGCTAATTCTGATGGTCAGTATTGCTAACAGGCAGTGGCATGTAGAAACAGACAGCAGTAGATGTGTACAGACAGTGAGGTGCTCCAGATGGGACAAGAGAGGCAATGGGGATGAATAATGGAGCACATTTTGTTAGAACATGCAAGCACATGTGCAGGCGTGGCATCAGCTCCGTTACTCAGACATGTCATACACCTCCATTCCACTTATACCACTTATATGCTAGTTGCTTGCTACCCTTTGTTTGACCTTCCTTAATACAGTATTCCTTTTGTCTTCGACCCTACACCTTTCTGAACCTTCCCTCATTAGTAGATACAACCCCAGTATAAATACCTAGGGCTATATAGCCACTCGTTTTCAACTCATCACACCTCAGTCCATTGCTTCTGCACACGACTGAGGTGAGTCTCCCCATCACAATAGCTTAGTTACACAGAATGCTAATGATGTATCTAGTCACACACCCACTAGGTAAATATCATAGTCCGTTGCTTCCGCACATGACTGAGTCATGCACCCACTAGGTGCATCACTTTGTTACCTTGTATATTCTATCACATTTCACTGGAGCCACAATTGAGTGGCAGAATGATCCTTGCTCTGGAGGGGAAGGGGAGGATAACTGCTCTTTTGAGACAGCAATATCCTGGCCAGTATGAAGTGGGTGGGGGGCTGTTCATTGGTAGGAGCAATGGCAAAGAAGAATATCAAAACATTTGCCATGATTGGATCTTGATATGAGTGGGGGGATCTTCAGGAATGAGAGAGTAATAGAACTACTCTGCAGGAGAGGCAATATCTTGGAATGGTTGTGAAACCTCAAGATGGGATCAACAGGCACTGCAACTGCAATAACAGCATGAATTTTAACCCCATAACCATCAAAAAGGCAATAGTGTGTGTGGCATGCAACTCACAATTCCATCATAAGCCAGCAAGAATATGTGCATCATCAATTGTGACTATTGGAGGGTGAGGATTCATGAATGCTATCAGAATGTATTATATATGCATAAGTGAGATTAGCAGCTAAATTGTGATCAGCTCACAATGTGGGTGATGGTCAGTAAATGTTGGTCAGTAAATGTGTATTTATATGGTGGGAAATGAACAATTAGCCTAAGATCAGCTAAGGCACTGGTAATAAGTTGTGAGTGTGAAAGTATAAAGAGTACATACATGGAATTTTGGAACTTGCCAAGAAGAAGCATGAAACAAACCTGGAAGTGCTGAAGATAAAATCTTGAGGGTAAACAGATGGTAGGATGTGCAGCAGCGGTGTAGATGTAGTTGATGAAACAACACTGAAAGTGAAAGCTTCTCAGGTAGCATTAAAAGACTTAAATCACTAGGAATAAGGGAAGGAGAAGACTAAGGAGTTTGTCTCTGATGCTTTGGAGGGAAACATCAAGAGAATTGAACTGGTTTCTGGTGGCTGAATTCACAGGGCTTATATACTACTGACATGTATACATATGTTTATACATAGGGCATAGGGTTAGTCCATATAGAGATAAGCAATCTTGCAGCTGTAAGGAATGAAAGCATAAGCATGCTGCACACATGAGGAGATGGTGGAGTGGAAGTGAAGTGAAATGAAAGCATGAGTGTAAATAAAAAGAAGAATAGAAGCATATACAGCATAGAGATTAAGAAGGCTGTGTAGCCATAAGGTAGATTTAAAATCCAGAATTGCTAAGTCCAAATGATAAGATGAGATATGTAAGAGCATCTGTGATTAGATAATCATGTGGTGTGATATGATAAGAAAGAAAGTGAAAATATACTAAGTCCATTATAATGCAAGTGTAACAGGTGAGATGTGAAAGCAAAGGTGGCTTGCTGGCAAATGGTGCATGGAGCAGATGACACAGAGAACATATGGTATAGAGGACATGTGATGTGGATGGGATTGAAATCCAAAAATTCAAAGTTTTTGCCTTTCCTGCCCCAGTTAACATAAAGGTGACCAATAACTCCACTAGGAAGTCCAAGTCCAAGGTTGGACTCCCAAATGACTTCCATGAAGATCCAAATGACACATCCATCCAGGTGGATTTTATAAGGGATGAGGAGAAACTTTGGTCAACAACTTCAAGACAATTTTTTTTTCCCTATGATGTAGCTGCCAAAGCAAGAGTAGAGTTGTGGAATCTAAAGCAAAATACCAAAGCAGATATGTGCTGTGAAGACCCCTCCCATTGATACCTACATGGTGGAGAAATTGGAGAAAAGGAAAGTATTCCAGGAGGATATTCTAATAGTATTCAAACCTGCTTTGAAAAATAAAAAGAAACTCCAGGAGAAGAAGCAGTAGCAACCACCAAGATTGAGGAAGTAGAGGATTTTTAAAGAGAAGGGAAGTCACACTGTCTTCTTCTTTACAAGTCATTGCTCTTGCACTAGTATTAGATTGTAAAGCTTTGAAAATATATTTAGAATCCCTCTTTTTTTTCAATGGAAAGGAGCACAAATTGTCAATACCTTTGCCCTTATTGATAGTGGAGCCACTGAATGCTTTATATACTGAGATATTGTTTTGAAAAGACACTATTACATGCTATAGCTATTCAATTCCCTCAAAGTCCAGAATATAGATGGAACTAGCAATCAAGGAGGGGTTATTTTCCACAAAGTCTCTCTGATTGTTCAAATAGGAGAAGTCAAACAAAAGCAAGACTTCTTTATTCTCAACTGTTCCTTTTACAGTTGATATTAGGACTACCTTGGCTCTAAGAACCCAACCCATCTATCAACTGGGTCATTTGAGAAGTGCATATTCCTGATCAAAACACCATTAAAGTTCTCTACAAGCCATCTCTTAGCACTACCTCATCAGATACCTAGATCTAGATCCAGATAGAAAAACCACACAACTTTGGGAAAAGTGTATTGCCTGAAACTCCATCCAATACCTCAATAGAACTACTATTGTCACTGAAATAGTGCTGAAGGAGGAAAAGAAAAAGCCAAAGCACCTTCCCTCTCCCCCTTACCAAGAGTTCATGGAAGATGTCTTTGAAAAGAAGACCATTGATGAACTACTTCCCTTACAATTCTTTGATCATGCCATCATAATAAACAAAGACTTCCTTCCAAAAGTTGCTAAAGCCTACTCCTTGAATCCAAAAGAAATTGAATCATGGAAAGCCTTTGTTGACAAAAAATTCCTTTGGAAAGATTGTCCAATTCAAATTCCCCCAAGTATTTTCTTTCTTTGTTTTAAAGAAAGAAAGATCTCTTAGACCTTGCCAAGACTATTTCACTGTAAAGAATGCTTACCCCTTTTTTCTAATATAAGAACTTGAATATTAGGTAGGAGGAATACAACAATGTTCTTATTCTACCTGAGAACCAATGGAAAGCAGCATTCATCATCCACTTTGGACTCTTCAAACCCACTGTAATGTTCTTTGGACTATGTACTCTGCCTCCACATTCCAAGCCCTCATGGACCATATTTTTGCAGATTTAGTAGTCAAGGGTGGCTGGTGATTTATATGAACAACATCCTTATCCATTCTAATATCAAATACTGCATTTAAAATAAACTCACTAAGTCCTTTAGTGCTTATGGAAGTACAAGCTTTTTCTTCAATTAGAAAGTGTTTCTTTGATGCTAATGAAGCAGAGTACCTCAGAATGGTCATCAGGGAAGGGCAGGTAAAGATGGATCCCACTAAATTAAAGGCAATTGATGACTGAAACCCTCCTATATTGGAGGCATCAATTTCTTTTGTGGAATTTTCTAACTTTTACAGATGCTTTATTTCTGATTTTCAGATGTAGCTTGCCTCCTCCACAATCTAAGAAAGAAAAATGCCAAGTGGGATTAGGGAATTCTTCAACAAGATACCTTTATATTCATCAGAAAATCTTTCATCTACCAATCTGTACTTCTGATGCAGACACTCAGAGATCCTTCTTAGTTATGACTGATATCTTCCTAATTGCCATAGAAGTGGTGCTTTGCAAGAAGACATGAATGGTGACCTCCATCCATGTGTCTTTCTGTTCAAAACACTGAGATCAGTGGAATGTAACTATGATATCTATGATCAAGAACTCCCTGCTGTTATTCATGCTCTGGAGAAGTGAAAATACTACCTCCAAGGAATCACTCCAAGTCTGGAGTATAATCTTGATGGGAATGGCTTTTTTCCTGTATTTAACAGAACTAGTATACAGTTGGTCAAACTTAAGTCTAGAATTTATGTTAGAGATCCATTTGTTATGTACCTCATTTGCAATGTGATACTTCAAGGGGTTGTTTCCAATTGTGAAGACTCATTCATACCTGAGCTTTCATATTAGTAGAGTGGATTCACTTATGAGAATGGTGAAAAGGCATAATTTTCCTTTTTTGATCTTTAATCCAGTGTGAAATTTGGTCGGGTTGCATTCTAATATCATTCCATAGGATATCTTGGACCATTCTTGCTCTTGTTTGAGCCAAAGCTCCTTTGTCAAATTTCAGATAGTGTTAATTGCTAAGGAGAATTGGCAGTCAACTAGAATATGCTCCATTGTTTCAAGCTTATCATAGAGGTGGCATTTGCCTCTGGTCTCCAAATTTGTAATCTTATCTCAAAACACTTTAATCTTATATTCATCATTTAGACATTTTCAGAGGAAATCTTTGGTCACTTTCAGCAGATTATGATCTCTCACCAATCTCCAATCCTGCTGTGAGGTAGGTGTTAACTCCATTGAATCATTTACTGCATACTTAGTTTTAGTGATATTGTGGCACATTAGAATTCCTTGATAGAGCAGGTGTTGTGTTGCCTTGCAAACTTTGACCCCATGTGATTAGAACTTAGGTGGTACTGATGCATTGACTTCATTAGATAAGTCTTTCTCCAGTGCATCCTCTGCAAATCTCTTGCTTCTTTTGTGCACTCCTGGTTAGCATCTTCAGACCACTATTGGATCTTGGATGTGGCACTTCTTTTTCATAGTTTAGCCACAATCACCATTAGTAGTGGGGCATCAGGTGTCATTACCCATTTCTCATCTTCAGGACCAGGCAGGTTCTTAGTTAGAGCATGGACTATAGAAGTGGATTTAATGAGCAGAGTTATAGGTGAGTATTCTAGTGTGAAGCATAAGGTATGGAGTATGCTGCTTGATTTGCTGCTCAATTTAGTGCTTAGCTTCTCTGAAACATGTATGGACAAGTTTCAAGGGTTAATCAATGCAAACCACACCCTTTTACCAGAGACAATGTCTTCATTTCAGTTTACTTGGTGAGTACTGCATATTGTAATGGTCAGGTCCTCATTATAACCAGCATCAGCAACAGAAGGTTGTACCTGGTCAGTAGTAAGTTGACTGGGTGGACTTCCATTTCCAAGCACATAGAAACCATCTATTTCAGACATACATAGCATCATTATGGGGTTTAAAACTACTTCCTGTTTTTTTTATGGGGCTTTCTCATTCTCATTCTTCTGTTCAGGGGTCAAAGAGTCAATCTGAGTGTATGGGGTGTATGTCAGATTTAATTTCTGGTGGAGTGAGTTTAGGATTTGTGTTGCAATCCTCTTGTATTTTGATGGGATTAGGCAAGCTACAGATTGTTTGTATATGTGAGTATTGGGGGTACACTCCTTCATTTGCCTGTGTCCACATGCTTCACCTCTGATGTGGTCAATAATGTCTACTGTCATTACAGCATGATTTTTCCTTAAGCATTTCATATGGAAGTGGTTGTTAAGCACACTAAGTTCCTTCTGACACTTTTTTATGGAATAATATCATTGTACTCAGTGGTTCAGTCCAGTTTTTTATACCCAAACAAAGCAACCAGTCTGCAACCAGTCCAAATAAACTCTCAAAACTCTTGGACTGGCAACTGGACTGAAAAAACTGGTCCTAAATCATTCTACATGGAAACTGGACTGGTTTCAACTGGTTTTAATCCAAGCCAGTCCATTATATTGTATTCCATGAGAATCACACTTAGAAGTGGCTGCATCAGAGTTAGAACAGACCCCTGGCTATATGTAGAGCCAATAAACACACCATTCTGTCCCTAAATGGCTGAGATATGACTATTCTTGCATCACATGTCATTTTTGAAGATTATAGATGTATATGTTAGTCATATATGACTCAAATAAATTCCAAGAAATACGGGAAAATTACTGAAAATTACCAAATATGGTAATATACATAAGGGGTGGCTGTACACCAGTTGCAACTGGCTGCAACCAGTCCTAACCAGTTGCCCGAAGTTCTTTGAACCCAGGCAACTGCAATTGCAATTGCAACTGTAGACCAGTTGCCAGTCTTTTTGCAGTTTGGCAACTAGACTTTAAAACACTAATTATACTACATCTCACATCATTTGAAATGATTAGTGTGTTCAAATGTGGTCATATTTCTTGGTGGTTTTAATAATTCTTTGAAGGCCTTTTGGGATTTTTCTAATTGCCAGGTTCCAGGATTGTAGCAAACTATTCACCCACAGGGCTGGTGCAATCACAGGTTGTGGTTTTGCATGGAGTGCAAGGATCACATGTGTGAAGTATAGACTCAACACATCCCTATCTAGAATTAAGTATAGCAAAGCTTAAAACATTTGGCTTGGTTGAGCTGTAGAAAAAGGGGTAAGTAAGTTCAGTTGTTGGTACTTATGATCTGGGATACAACAATACACCATAAATAAAGTACTCTAATAAGCATCACCAGCTGGATAAACATGTTGCAGAAGAGAAAAGGAAGATGCATTGAGGTCATTGTCTCTCCCTCTCCATTGACTTAAGCAGGCTAAACATGGCTCATCCTAACCTAAAAAGGTTACTGTTCTTGTGTGCAACACAGAGCTTTCCTGTCCTATGTTGGGCACAGTTAGTAAATGTAAACCCCCATTCACCACAGCCCATCACACAGTTTCCCAAGGTCCATTTAGACAGGCTGGAATGTGATTGGAAACTAGTGTTTTGAAGTCCAGTGGTGAACTGGTACCACAACTGGCAACTGGACTGGACTGGTTTGGCAATTGGACTGCAGTTGCAGTTGCATTCAATTGCCAACCAGTCCAGTTGCTAGTTGCACCTACCCAAATGAAAATAAAAGACTGATTAGGACTGGTTGCAACCAGTGTACAGTCATACTACATAATTAGGACTACTTCCCCTAATTTTCCCTGAATTTCTGGTATTTATTTCAAATTTATTGAACTAGATTTCACATTGATACATGTTTATGGTTATAAACATGATGTATAATATCAAATAAGTCATATCCCATCATCCTGTGGGTGGAATTGCATGGCTAAGGGGTCAATAGAAGGCTATTAGCTAGTAGCACATTCAGACTCTATAGTAGGAAGTATAGCTCCCACAGGATAGGGGTCAAAAGACCAGTTGCAATCTATTCAATTTCCATGTACATAGGATGATTTAAAACCAGTTTTTTTGGATTAGTTGCTGGACTATTGGCAACAGTTCAAGTATGTACACAAGTTTTGCATGAACTAGTACAAAGTCAAGTACTATGATTCAGGTGTGGCTTTAAGTGCCCTCATCTTCTCCTTGTGCCTTCTCATAATAGACCCTTTTCTCTGACAAATGACATCTGCCCATTCTTTTGGGGCAACTTCTCCTCCATTATCATCATGAAGTTCTTAGTGGAGGGTGGGGAACTGAACCACCCCTGGAGGTGGGTCAAGAGTGAAGTCCAGGTGGGATGGTGAAAAGATTTGCAACCAGTACACATAAACTGTTATTCTCTCAATTTATTACTCCTGTTTCATTGTTTTTAGATAGGGAAGAGAGGAGGCAGATTTTCTTTGTTTACTTGCAGTACATTTCAAGTGTAAGCTTGGGCAGGAAGTTACAGTAAATATTCTAGATTGTTTTCTTTTCAGACTTTGATGTGGTAACCTAAAGGCTAGTTACTTGAATTGAGTCTATTGCCTTTATGGCAATGCCTAGATTAGAAGGTGAAATGTTGTCATGGATAAAGGTGAGGATGTCCAGAAAGCCCCTGATGGCAGCCTTGACAATCTTTGCAACTGTGGTGTTAAAGTCCACTGAGTTGAGAAAAGAGAAGTTCTCCAAGGTCCTGATGTAGGTTGGGAGAGGTTGGATAAATGGAACAAAAAAGCAGGTGAGGTTTTTTGTAGAGCACATGTTGAGGTTGGTAAGGATCTTTGTAGTATCCCCCTTCAACCTGGAAGGTGGAAAGTGGTAGGAAGGAGGGAGGTGTACATTCATTTTTTTTTCAGCATTTGAAGTGTTCAAGATAACTAGATTTTTGATGTTTTCCTTGCCAATGATTTTAAGAATTACTTCATGAAATTTCTCTACCACTTTTTGGGCATTCTCTTGGTACAAGCCTTGGAAGACCCTAGTTCAGGCTTTTCCATCTTATTTCAAGGGCCAGATGAGTTTGTGCCTCTGGGCAATATTGTGCCAGACTGGGTCATCCATCTAAGGAGCAGAAAAGCCACCCTCCAGCATGGCCATAACAATGAGTCCACTGCTAAGGATTCTAGTGCCAACAAATACTTTGAACATCTTATGTATCAATGTGTGGGAATCTGTTAGGGGGGCATTGGTGAGATGTGAAGGAGCTGGTGGGAGTATTAAGCTCTTGTTGTGTGTATTTATACAGAGGTTGGATGAGTGGATTAGGCTGGCCTGCTTGCTGGGGATCCATTATCAAATAGCAGTGGATGGCTCTTTTCCTCTCCTACTGTCTATATTTATGTGGTTTGGGTCCATTGTAATGGTGGGGGTGGAAGCCACTTTGTTTTCTTTGTCTCTTCAAAGGCAGATGGACTGTATGTGTTGGGGGCTTTAGTTCCAGTGGCTCATTAGTATGAAGTAGCAGCCGATGGGGCCATGGGTGGGTGACATCAGCCATTGCTTACATTTGTGATTACTTTGAGCTTAGTTGACAAGGTCAGTGTCCAACAGACACAGTTGAAACATTGCAGGATCATTCATGTGGTATCCAATGGCATGTACAGATGTTGGGTCATGTGCATGCTATTACAGTGTACAATGTCTTAGTGTTCATGTAGAATGGGGGGTGATGGAGTAGTGCATTTGCACTCTTGGTCTACAGCAATATTGCTAGGTCTCTGTATGGAGACTGTGCATTGGTGGATGAGCAAACAGCATTGAGCATTGTCTGGTTACAGATACCACTCTACCTGATCATGAGAGCTCAGGTCAAGAAGCCCCTGATTCCTTCAAAGTCTTGCCTAAAGACAAAATTATTCCAGCTTGAAGTGCTGGTCACTGCAATCAAACTGTATGAAAAACATAAAGGAGCTCTGGAAGCATCACCAGAGATTCCATTGACATTGACAAGGACAATGACAACAATGACCATGTTCATTGAGTACTTACATATTTCTTGACTATTACTTTGACACTGGCAGTTAATTATCCATATGATACTTTCATTAATTGTATAATGCACTTACTATGTATGCTGATACCCTAGCAGTACTGACCAGCTTAGAATTGTCATAAATACTCTTGTGGTGGGTGTGTGCTGTATTTTTGGGAAAGTTAGGGGTATTTTGATTATGTCAGTGTTGTGTGCTGTTGGTGGCCTTTGCCCACCACCACAACTAGGGTGATTAAAGTCTGGATGGAGTCAGGGTTAGCTACCAAAGCAAAGACTTCCTAATAGTTATCTTTTTTCTTCTGTATGAAGCCACATGTGACTATTCAGACCATGTATTATTCCACATTGCATTTTTTATCTCGCTTAATTCAAAAGACCAGCTTTAAGGTGATTGGAGTTACTTCCTATGAAATGAGCATAGTTTAATAAACATGGTTGGAGTTGAGACTTTGAAGTTCCTCCTCTATAACAGACTTCCACAGTTCATTGTCTGCTCCAAAGTATGCCTCCTTCAGGTTTCCTGGAAATGACTTATTGGAGGGTGACTTTGCAGACCTAGCAAAAATGAAGTCCTTGATTGAGGCCATAAATGCTTCAGGAAGCTATATATCACTGTTAGAAGGCTACAGACTTTGCTTTGGGGCATACTATATGCATGTGCATCCTTTCTTTACTGTTCTCACCTTGCAGCTTTTTTCTAAAGGGTGTGCTTATACTCCTTGTTCTTATTTGCCACTTGTCAATATTTCTGGCTCTGTTGTACAGCTAGTGGAATTGGAGCTGGCCAAAGCAGGAGTAGGAGGTGCATTTAACTGGAGTTGGTCTAGGCATTCAGCAAGTTCCTCAATACCTGGACTGGCAGGATGTGGATGGTTGTTATCATTGTGATCATGCTCCAGTGAAGATGCTCTGGAATTAGACTCTTCTACTATTCTTCAACAATGGAAGTATTTCATAGAGCAAATTCAGTCTCAGAGATTTCTCCAGATTTATCAAAGATGATATTGCAGCTGGAAATAATGGTTCAATACCCTATATCAAGGAGTTTATAGGCCTGTTACCCATAAGTGTACCCTATGATGATGCACTTCTTTCCATGTGGTTAGAATTTCCCCCTTCTATTGCATCTTTGGCATGTAGGCATAGGCTGGATATCTAAAGAGGTAGGAGAAAGTTAGATCAACCTGACAGTTGAAAAAAATCTAATAGGGGGGACCTTTCCATGAAATTCATAGGTTGGACTATATGCAGATATGTAGATGGCAGTAGACATGACATTGGCCTATAAGAATATCAGGAATTTTGATTCCTCCAGCATGGTGTTGGCAAGTGTGGTAAGTGTTTGGTTCATGTGTTTAGCCAATCCATTTTGCTATGGAGTATATGAAGCAGAAGTTTTGAGGATTATGCCATCAGTCCAAAGTTGGTTCCAGAAAGCCTTGTTGGTATACTCTGTTTCTCCATTACTCCAGATTAACCTGGTATGTAGGATTCAGAAAAGTCCTCTTG
>JBBPRF010000860.1:0-13989 GCA_038092875.1 Lanmaoa pseudosensibilis | reverse complement strand
TGGTGGGTATGTCCTTAGCTTGGACGGATTCGTACCAGGCCCACAGAACAATGTCACATTTGCGAATCCGAGTGCGTGGGCACCCGATATGTATAGCATTGGTGTGCAGGTGTAACGGTCGTTGCGAGCAATGGGTTGTAATATAGAGGATGCCGATGACATGTTAATGCTTCGCACAACGTAGTTGCATTCTAGTGACCTGCAGATAGGACTTTCAACGCCCAGGACGGTAGGAGAGTAGTATTTTGAACAGCGAGCCGAAGAATCGTTTTTGGGTCGAAATCCTGCTGCATTGCCAGCGCGGCCAAATAGACTGCAGCTGGTTGTACGTATGCGCTCCGTTGCATTGCGCCCACCGTTATTTCTCCAGGTTGGTCGTGGTGATGCCAATAGGCGAAGATCATCTGCGCGTTCCCCGCGGCCTCGTGTGTCACTTCCTCTATCTATTCTTTGACATTCCCGTTCGCTTGTCTTATCTCTGATGAATCCCGGTGACTAATTATATGCCGCACCATGATCATGTCTGACGACACTGGCCGCTTCTCCGGTCCCACTAGCGATACTCTCGTACCTCAATTACGCCAGTCAGACGTCGTATTTGCGGG
This sequence comes from Lanmaoa pseudosensibilis, assembly GCA_038092875.1. NCBI lineage: Eukaryota > Fungi > Basidiomycota > Agaricomycetes > Boletales > Boletaceae > Lanmaoa > Lanmaoa pseudosensibilis. The sequence continues at coordinate 13,384 of JBBPRF010000860.1, read as the reverse complement.
TGAGGCGATTATTTGAACCTCGTGCTGCATACCTCGACGTCCTAGGTGGTATGTACCCCAACGTGGTTTTGGAATTCCGGATCTTTGCGCCGCCTCGTGTCGACGGCGTCGCTATACCCTTACCAATGTCCCAGCTCGCGCTCTCAGGCTGCATTGATCCCACGACAATAGTCTTTTCCCCATTGTATCAGGCTCCCTCCGAGTTGTTGATTTCGTAGCATATCTTCCTCGATACTCTCCATATCTGCCTGAATTTCAGTCTACTTCTTAGGCTGTTTTAAGCACCATATTCCCACATTCCCCAAATTGCACAGTTCCCTCAGCTCTGTGAGTACGTGTTACCATTTTCCATCCCTCATCGATCTACTTCTGTCATCTTCCCTGACTTATCCTCTCTTTCAGCCCTGCCCCTCTTCTTACCCTCAAGTTGTCATTCACCCAAACATTTCCTGTGTCTCACTCCAATCTCCCTCCCTCAGCCCCAGCCCACTGTATTCTCCATCCTATCTTCCATTTCCTCTAGTGCTCACCTTGCCCTGCACCATTCTCATCTTATCTTCTCTGTCCTGCCCTGCCTCTTTCCCTTCCCTCAGGTTGTTGTCGTAGGTAAGCCAATCCATCCCTGTTACTCACATCTGCCTGTCTGGCTCCCTCTCACACTCCCCACTCTGGCTCCTGCCTCATTTTGTCCCCTTCTGTTTCCTTTTGTGTACCCTCTGCCATACACCATTGAATTCCACCTCGCCTGGTTTCACATCCCATATCCCACCTTCCTTGTCATTGTATGCTGGTCCCCATTGCTCTCTGATCCTGCGCCTTCCTTTGTCTCTGCTGTGCACTGCCCTGTTCCCTGTGGGTTTTTTAAGTTCCACTAGATCATCAATCTATTATCTGACTAGCTCTGTCCTGCCAGTCCCATCTCAGTGTGTCTCCCATCTCCTGTCTCCCTGTTCTTAACTATCTCCTCCATCACATTCTGTTTCCACCACATTCTCCCTTCACCTGTCTGTTCCTTTCAAGCCTGTCCCTGCAGTTCTACCCAATGGATTACACTACCTGTTTTGTCTGCCTGTGCCTCTTGCCATCTTCTTTTTCTCTTTTTCCTATCACTGTCCATATCCCAAAGTTCCCCCCATCTTTGCCTGCCTTGCCTCAATTGCTCAAATTCCACTCTATCTTGTCATCCCACCTTAACCAGCCCCACTCAACCAAAAGCCCATACTGTCCCCTCCTCATTATTGTGTTGTATTACTTTCTAGCTCTCTTGTTTCACTGCCTGCTTGCCCACTGAAGCTCCAACTTCCCATTCTCAACCCTTTGCATTGATCAGACCCTTTTTATATCTTGCCATTCCTTCTGTGCCTAGCCCTGCACTACCAAGTCTGTGCACTTCTGTCTCACCACTGCCTGAATTTTGTCCAGCCTCTGGCCTCTCCTGTTCCATCACACTCTTGCTTACCCACATCTCACCCTCCTGTCTCATCATTCTGATCCTTATCTTGCTGCCCCATCTCCTCTGCATCCTGTCCTTATATTTCATCTTCTCTGCCAGATTTCTATCTGGTTACTTTGCACCTTGCCATCTTTATTGTCTCATTCTCCAATAAACCAAAACAGCTCTGACAAAATTACTTTCCAAATCACAGGTATGTTTCCACCCATTGACTGGCATGCTCATGAATTCCCATTGTTTGTGTAGTTTCTCAACTGACCCTCTCATCCTGACTCCATAAAAAAGATATCTGCATCACTGTTAGTATTGGTGATGTCACCAAGATCACATGCCCTGAAAAGTTATCAAAGGATGGTCTGACAGTAACATGGAATCATCCCTTCCTCTTGTATGTATTGTGGCATGCTTCATAACTATGATTACTCATTATGGCTACCCTACAGCACTGCACCACCCACTGCCTCTTGTAAAATAGCCACATGCATACTTCCAGAGGAGCTCACCCCTGAATGGCACAAACAACCACTGGGTGATCAAACTGCCACAAATGTGGCCAGCTTGCTGGTATCTGGCAATAGATGGCAATGTGAGTACCATTTCTATTTGTGTCACTCAAGTACTGATATTATACTAGGCAATGTACCTGGCCTACATAATGGTCATGAGACTCTGTCCATGACCTATAGCACATGTGATGTTCTGGTAAGCTTCATATTGTGGTTCAATCTACATGTTGTTTAACATGTATGTTAGATTAGGCCAGATGGATGTGACTTTGTGTCAGCTCTACAGAGCTATGATCTCAGGCTGGATAAATTTATCAGGAAATTTAGCAATGTATCTGCTATATCCACACAAATTGAACTGGGACAGGCAAGATTGGATCTCTGTCCTGAAGGCCATGCAGAACATACTATTGTCCTGAAAGATCTTGGAATTACCTTTTCATGGCACTATGACATAAGGTCCAACATCTCAGACCTCAATAGGGCCATTGAGATTCAACAGAAGAAACTTGATCTTTTCTCACCAGACTATCTGCAGTATGCTAGAGCTCTTGGAGATTTTGCAACATTCTTATGGGAATATTATTGCATCAGTAGAAATGAAGTAGACCTGGACAGGATCATAGAAATGGAACAGATGAGGCTTGATTTGTGTCCATCTGGCCACCCATATCATGCTGAAGCTCTTGGAAGACTTGCAGTATCCCTGCAGATGTGCTACATTGTAAAGGGAAATATGACAAATCTGAATAGGGCCATTGATATGGAACAGGAAAGCCTTTATCTTTGTCCATTAGGCCATCCATGTGTCAGATTACACAAGTGTGCCTGCTGCTGAATCCGGTGGCTACATTCTTCAGAACACAAAGTATGCTCTCCATTCTCTGTACTTACAATATGATACATAGCCCGAGAGATCCGTTACACTATGTGATGACTCTTATTGCATATACACATGATCCTTTTGTTCTTGACCCTTCATTCTCTCTATTACCCCTTTTGCTCAAATACTTATAGCCACAAGTATATAGTTTCTTGCTGTCTGAGCGATCACCTCAGTCCATTTGCCCCATGCACAACTGAGGTAAGCTTCCCCATACTGTAACCAGCCAAATCATACTTACTATGTACATAGTACATCTCTAGGTGAATATAGCTAGTCCGTTTGCCCTGCGCACGACTGAGTACATCTCTAGCCGCGCACTCTCATCATCCTTTTCTCTTTGTAGTTTCACAGGTTATGAGCCCTGCCACTCTAAATTGAAACCGAAACCTGCCAATTGATCACTATGTCAGCCACCCCAGTTACCACCAACACGCTGCCAAGCAACGTACCAAAGCTTGATGTCAAAGGGATGAACTGGGCCATTTTTGCTTTTTGCTTCCAGGTAGCCATTGAAGCAAAGGGGATGTGGACCAATTTTGATGGGACCTCCATCCAGCCATCATATACCATGCCCCTGACAATCACACAGACTGAGGAAGTCAATAAATGGAAAAAGGACAAGGGCATATCGAAACATTTACTCACACAGCGCATCCTGGACTCAACTGTGCTGAAAATTCACAAACTGGCCAATGTTGAAGCCATGTGGTCAGAGATTGTATGCGAATATATGGAGAAAGGAGTATATGCACAAATGGAACTATGCACTCAGTTTCTTGAAATGAAAATGCCCCGTGGCGGAGATGTTCAACAGTTCCTTGATGAGCTGCAAATGAAATGCAAGGAATTAGCATCAGTTGGTGTCAATATTGATGAGAAGGATTACTGCTCAACCATCATCCATTCCCTTCCAAATGCTCTTGCCAACTTCACATCCAGCCAACTTGCCACAGCTCGCTTATATGCATCCACGAAAACGATCAAGCCTGACACCTTGATTTCACTTATCAGTGGAGAGTCAGATTGACAAAAGACAAAGCACACCTCTCATAACGACACAAGAGATCATGACAAAGCGATGGCTATAATGACAGCTCCCAGAGGAAGAGGACGTGGTTGAGGCAACCAACCTCCCCATGGCAATAGGCCAAGACGGCTGTGTTGGACCTGTGGATCAGACCAGCATCTAGTGGCGAAATGCAACCAAGCATCAAAAGATGACAAGAAGACTGCAATGCACCAGACAGGCAGCATGCATGCGGCTGTCCCCAACTCTGATGAGGAAGATGGGGTTTTTGGTGTCATTGAGGATGATGAATCCCTACCTGATTTGGAGACAGTCGAGTCAAGCGACAATGAAGAAGCAGGTGCTGGGTATCAGGCCCATGATGACAACGATGATTGGTTGTCGGTTGTCGGTGATGACAGTCCATGGGGCTGTGGATGGGATGATGAGGCACAGAGAATCGACAGCGATGACGCACTGGTCAACTATGCCTGCCCCTCAATTGTTGCTGATGAAAACCCAGAAAACGAAGCAATGAAAGTCAGTGATCGCCCAAAAGAAACATACTGCGTTGAGCTATACGACTTGGGTACAACTTGACACATCACCCCCAAGTGTGATCAAATGATCAACATGCAACCAATCCCACCCAAATCGTTCACCGCTGCGAATCAACAGAAGTTCGCCACTACAGGCGTCGGTGATCTCATCATCAAAATACCTAATGGACTAAATGTGTCAAAATTGTGGCTAATGGAAGTCTTGTACTCACCCGAAGTTGGGTACACCCTTGTGTCAATTGGCTGTCTTGATGAGGTGGGCCTCAAGATGACATTCACAAAGGGTTTCTGCACAATTCATGCTGCTGATGGAGAGATGATTGGGCATATACCATGATCAGCCAAAGGATTGTACTGTGTGGTGCATGAGAGCGACCATGCAGCAGCTGCCAATGAATGAGTCACGGTAATGGAGTTACACTGGTGTCTGGGACACATCACGCCAGCCACTGTGCTCGAGCTAGCCAAAAAGGGATTGGTTAGCGGGTTGAAATATCAACTAGATGAAAATGAAAGCACTCACTGTGAAGTGTGCGTCTATGGAAAGGCAACGCACAAACCAATAGCAAAAGCACGGCAGGGGCCGCATGCTGAAGAACTCAGCGACATCGTGTACACTGACATATGGGGACTGGCACCCATTGTGACCATTGGTGGCCGTCGTTACTATGTCACGTTCACAGATGACCACACATGACTCACCCACATATACCCCCTGCATCAGAAGAGCGACACTTTTGAGGCATATCGCGGATTTGAGGCCTGGCTCGACCACCAACTTGCTGCCAAAATTAAGCTACTCCACTCAGATCGAGGGGGAGAATATCAGGGAAGAGGTTTTGTCCTATACCTACAGCAGCAAGGCACCATGCAGTGCTTCACTGCACACAATACCCTGCAGCATAACGGCATTGCTGAGCGCCTCAACCATACCATTCTGGAGCATGTGCGAACGCTCTTGCACGCTAGCAGCTTGCCATGACATCTCTGGGGGGAGGCAGCTTGCCACATCATTTGGTTAAAAAATCGCTTACCAACAAAAGTGCTTGATGGCAAGTCACCATACAAGATGGCCATGGGCCTCACGCCAGACTTGAGTGGTGTGTGAGAGTGGGAATCTGTTGTCCATGTCAAAACTGGTTGAGGGACGAAGCTGGGAGGGTGAGTTGAGGCTGGGCAATGAATTGGCGTTGACGACTGCACAGAGTATGCGTGTCAGGTCTACTGGCCGAAGACATGGTCTGTAACTGTGGAGCGTGAGATCTTCTTCGATGCTGCGCCAAGTGCCATCGAGGGGGAGGGATTTATCCCATTGGACAACAGCACCTCGGCGCAGCTGCCTAACCCCAGCACTGATGCACAGCCATCGCCTAAAGGCACTGATGTGCCACCTCATGTCCAACAGCCGAAGCCACAAGCCTCCATCAGCAAATCAGTCATGCCACCGCCACCGGGACCTCCTGACGTACCTGAGTCATGCCCTCAGCATATACAAAAACCCAGTCAGCACATACTCGACATTATCAGTGGCAAGGCTGATTCTACCACCATTCCCCACAGAATACAGGTTCCAGCCTCCATCCCAGATGATCCAGCATCCACCAAACCAGCCATTCTCGAGGCAGAAGGCGCAAGCGAGCAAATGCTAGCAGCTATTGATGAGAGGTATGACCAGGACTATGATGAGCACGAACTAACCATGCTTGTCAAGCAAGGTACCACTGAAGCCGAGGCGCTCGAGCCAACCACCCTCACTGATGCTTGCCACTGCCTGGATTGGCTGCAATGGGAACAGGGAATATGAGAGGAGCTGGACACACTTGGGAAAGCAGGTACCTGGGAGCTCGTTGACCTTCCAGTAGGTGCAAATTTAATAGGGTCAAAGTGGGTATTCTGCGCGGAAAAAGACACCACCGGAAACATTGTTGTTATAATATGAATATTTTCAAACTTTTTTGGACTTATTATTTCACTTTTACCAGTCACATGACTAGTGCACATGATCATGAGAAACAATCATGTGACCATGGTCTAGACTTAATCACGTGACATGCCTCATGTTACAATTTTTCTTCTCTCTTCATGTGTTGTCCTCTTCCTCTTACACGGTACTCGCACCACTTGGCGGGGTACACCCAGTCATCCCCATACCACTTTCCTTCTCCTTACAAATACTGTTTCCCTCTCTTTTCACTGCTATTCTAACAAGCCTTATCTTCAGCCTTATTCGTATCTTCGGACTCTATCTCCTACGCTGTTTCTCTCACAACGGCGAGTGTTTTCTGCTTTCCATATGTTTCCATAGTCTTCTTTTCCTGATCATCTCTTGGTCCATGCACATTGGTCCCCTTTATATAAACTCTTTGTTTACACTTGTACTCCTCATTCTCGATCTTTGCAATACAAGCATAGTCTTGAGTCACCATTGAAACTCTTGAGTCCAAGTCAAATCCCCTTTGACTTCCACTACCCCGGAAATCCCCTTTGTTAGATAAGCTAGCGGACATCAGTCTCTTCGTGAGTATCGCCCGACTAGTCTTGTTTCCTTGCCTTGCGGATTAGTGGACGTCGGTCTCTTCGTGAGTATCGCCTGCCTAGTCCTCCCTATAAGATCTTGTATGCTTCGCGTAACAAAAGATCGAGAATCTCTTCAGCCCCACCTTTTTAGGTGAAGGGCCCCCACCGTTATCACCACGAGTCGCTTCAGACGTCGAGAGTGTCAGCCCATAGCACCCCCTCCTGAAGAGGACGAAGACATTGAAATTGGAGACAACACCACTCCCAGCACCCCACAGTCAGTGTTATCACAACTTCCAGCGATCCCTAGTATCCCTAGCATCACCCAATGAAACTACGTACCCTCCTTTGCTTTAGGAGCCTCCTTGCCCCAGCCACCACCTCTGACCCCAGCACCTACCATGTCTAGAGTACCTGAGCTCAAAGCCACCCTTCCTGCTGACTTCTCAGGCAAACCTGCCGACGCATCCAGATGGATCAAAGCCATGAAGGCCTACTTCGCCTTAAACCAATCCCTGTATTCCTCCGATAATGATAAGATCATGACAACTCTCAACAAAATGAGCGAAGGACGAGGAGCCAACTTCGCTGAGATGTGGTATGACAAGATGGCGGATCAAACCATCACCACAGGAAAGACATTCCCAGACTTTTGCGCCAACTTCGAGTCCACTTTCTACCCTTTTGACACCAAGGCCACTGCCCGCCTTGAACTCACCAAGCTCACCCAGAAGTCCTCCCGCTCTGCAGATGGAACTACTGACAACGGTTTCCAGCAGTACATCACCGACTTTCAGAACCTTGCTGCCAAAGCAGGCATCACAGATCACATCACTCTCATCGACCAATTCTCGCTTGGCCTAGACCAGCGACTCGCCACAATGATCCTCTCCATGTTCCAGATTCCCACCACCATCGACAAATGGATCAAACATGCTAAGACCTTCCATGGTCAGAAAATGCATATCCTCGCTTTAAAAAAGGGATGCTTCACCCCTTCATCCTTCAATCGTACTTCAGAACGAGATCCCAACGCCATGGACATCGACACCACCACCACCATCAAGAAGCTCACCCCAGTCAAGCGAGCCCGTTGTATCAAAGAAGGTCACTGCTTTCACTGTTGCCAGGTGGGCCACAATAGCACAAATTGCTCTAAATTCCCTTCAAAGCCACCCCCAAGAAACACACAACATATCCGCGCCTCCACCACCAAAGAAACCCCACCACCTCGCTCCCAGCTAGACGAATACATCAACTCACTCAAGACGTCTGGAAAGGAGGAGACGGAGATCCTATCCATACTCAAGACGTGCTATGAAGAGCCATCAGAGGAGATAGCTTCCATTTCCATATCCCCAGAGCGCATTCAGAAGGCAAAGGATTTTTAAAAAGGAGAGTTGCTTCGATGTCTTCTCTCCTTAACATAGATAATGTACTTGTAGCACCCCAGAATGAAAGAACCATTCATCTCCCAGTTACACTACAAGGAACCGCCAAAACCATCGAGACCTCCGCACTTATCGACTCAGGAGCAACAGGAAACTTCATCGATTCTCGTCTTCTCTCAGCAGGATTCAAGCTCTCCAAACTGGATAACCCCCTCACCGCCTACAATGTTGATGGAACGGAAAATCGAAGAGGTACCATCAAGTGGAATGCCCAAGTCTCCCTCTACTTACAAAAGTTCTCTGATAATAACAAGCTCATGGTCACTCGTCTTAGCCATCCCCAGATTATCCTAGGAATGCCCTGGCTCCAAAAATGGAACCCCACCATTGACTGGAAAACCTATTCGATAACCATGAAACATTCTAACACTGGTTACAACTTACACGGGTACTTGGCTGATCCGGACTTCGAAATCGCTGAACTTCTTCTCCAAAGGTATCCCCAAGGGGTTGAGAGGTCTCTTCGTGAGTATCCTCCCTCGAAAGGAACCTCTGGCAAAGAAATACAATCCACGGAAGTCGATAAGCAAACCAAGGACACCACTCCAGATTTCTGTAAAGACTATGCGGATGTCTTCTCTGAAACCCTTTTTGAGAGGCTCCCACCCCACTGCTCCTTTGACCACAAAATCAAACTCAGAGACTCCTTCGTCCCAAAGGTCACCAAGGTCTACCCGCTCAACCCATTGGAAAAGGAAGAATGTCAAAAGATGATTGATGAACATCTAAAGACTGGCCGAATTATCCCCTCTCATTCCCCCCAGGCCTCGTTGCTTTTCTTTGTCAAAAAGGAAGACGGTTCCCTCCGCCCAGTCCAAGATTACCGATACCTTAACTCTCATACCATCCGAAATGCTTACCCCCTCCCTCTCATTCCCGAACTCATTGACGACATGAAAGACACCACTTATTTCACCAAGTTCAATGTCCGATGGGGATACAACAACATACGCATTCAAGAGGATGATCAATGGAAGGCCGCCTTCATCACCCCTTTTGGTCTTTTTGAACCGACAGTCATGTTCTTCAGTTTCTGCAATGCACCCGCCACATTCCAAGAGTTCATGAACCATATTTTTGCAGATATGCTGGCAGAATGCTGGCTTAAGATCTATATGGACGATCTTGGAATCGCAACAAATGGTTCTCTCTCCCTCCATTATGAGCGAATGTGCTGCGTCCTCCAACACCTCCGGGAACATGGCCTATCCTTGAAAATATCAAAGTGTTCCTTCGACCAACCGACCATGAGGTACCTAGGAATGATCATCGGCCAGGGAATTATCCACATGGATCCAAAGAAGGTCACTGCCATCAAGGACTGGAAGCCTCCCACCTCCGTGAAAGGAGTCCACTCATTCCTTGGATTCACAAATTTCTACAGAAAGTTCATCCCAAACTACTCCGACGTTGCCACTCCCCTCACCCTCCTCACTCGTAAAGACCAACCCTGGGTCTGGTCCCCACTACAACAGCAACCGTTCAACTGATTTCGAGATATCTTCACCTCCGCCCTGGTCATTACAATCCCAGATGTATCCAAGCCCTTCTTCCTCATGACGGACGCCTCCCTCCTTGCCGCAGGTGCTGTACTTATGCAGTGTGATACCAACGGAGACAAGCATCCCTGCGCTTACTTCTCCAAGATGTTCTCTCTTGCTGAATGCAATTATGACATATACAATCGCGAACTCCTCATGGTCATCTACGCATTAGCTGAGTGGAAACATTATCTCCAGGGAACTTCACATACAGTCACCATCATCACCGACCATAAAAATCTCTCCTACATCCGTGATTCCCGTAAGCTTTCCCACAGACAAGCTCGCTGGGCCCTCTTCCTCCAGGATTTTGACATTGTCTGGGCTGTTACTCCAGGCTCCCAAATGGGCCCTGCTAACACTCTCTCCAGATGAGATGATGTAGACACCTTGGCCGACAATGTCAACTCTTCCATCGTACCGGATCCAGTCGTTCTCAATGCACTTGATCTGTCCCTCGCACGTCATATCCAATCTTCCTCTTCCTCGGACCCTTTCGTTTTGAAGGCCCTAGCAGCCCTCGATGAGGGCTCTCCCCTGTTCACTTGTTCCTCTCTCGCAGACTGGTCTTTTGACAACAGCCACCTCTATTTTAAAGGCCGTATGTATGTTTCCCCCTCAGCTCGTTCCGCTCTCCTTCACTTCATCCACTCTTCTCCGCTCTCTGGACATATGGGTGTCTTCCGTACCAAAGCCATTTTAGAGCGTGACTTTTGGTGGCCGGGCCTCTCTTCCTTCGTTAAACACTTCGTGGACGGCTGCGCCATCTGCCAGCAAAACAAGATCAACACCCATCCCACAGTTCCCCCTTTGTCTCCCATCCCTTCAACAACAGCCCTTCCATTCAAACAACTGTCCATGGACCTGATCACGGACCTCCCCTCCTCCCACGGTCACGACTCTATCTTGGTCATGGTCGACCATGGCCTTACGAAGGGGGTAATCCTCATTCCATGCTTCAAATCCATTGATGCAGCAGGCGTAGCCAACCTATTCTTTCACAATATCTTCAGACACTTTGGTCTCCACGACTCCATCATCTCAGACAGAGGTCCCCAATTCGCTTCAGCATTCGCAAAGGAACTTGCTCGCCTCCTGAAGTATGATGTTCGCCTATCCACGGCTTACCATCCCCAGACTGATGGCCAAATGGAACGAACCAATCAGGAACTAGAGACATACCTTCGGATCTTCTGTACAAATCAACCCTCCTCATGGTCCGAAACCTTAACAGCGGTGGAATTCCACCATAACTCTGCCCCTCACACGTCAACCAAGATGTCCCCTTTCTCCTTACTCTATGAATTTGACCCACGCTCATATCCGCCCCTCGGCAAGACCTTCCTGCCCACTTTAGAAGCACGACTCTCTTCCCTAGGTGAAACCAGAAAGGAAGCATTAGCAGCCCATGAATCCACCAGAAAGCTCATGGCTTCCCAGTCTACCAGTCGCTTCACCCCCTGGAAGGTAGGCGATAAGGTGTGGCTCAAAACCACCCACCTACGACTCCATTACCCTTCTCGAAAGCTCGCTCCTAAGAGACATGGCCCCTTTGAAATCACCTGCGTCCTTTCCCCATTAACTTATCAACTCCGCCTTCCCTCCACATGAAAGATACACAATGTCTTCCACGCCTCACTTCTATCTTCTTATCGGACCAGTGAAGCACATGGACCTGCATTCTTATCTCCCCCACCTGACATCATAGATAACGAGGAAGAATGGGAGGTCGAAGCGATAATAGCCCACAAGGGTCCTCAATCACATCGCCGGTACCTGACCGCATGGAAGGGTTACTCATCATCCGAAAATACGTGGGAACCTGAGTCTAATCTCCATCACGCTCCCACCATCCTCACAGCATATAAACGAAGGCATCATCTTTGAGTTGGGTCATCAGCCAGTTGACGGTCTCCTCGTGAGTATCTCCTGTCTGAGCCCAAGCTCCATTATATGCTCTTTTTCCACATCAATATCCTCCACTATGTCATTCCTATCCTCCTCCATCGCCTCTTCCCCCTTATCTTTATCCTCGAGCCTATTCGTCGCCCTTACGTTCTCGATGTGTCTATCCTTCACTCTTGCCCGAATATGGGGTCCACTTGCTTTACGCCACAGTCCTAGACTCCCCCGTTCTTCTCTGCCAAATCGAAGAAGACCCCCTTTTTCGAGATGATACTATTTCCCAAGACCTTATTCGTACCTACCATGGAATCTCCCATGCTCAATTGATGCTTCATGCAGCTGAGTCTCCAGACCTCCCTCTTCGCTTTGCTTTAGGAGACACCCTCTGTCATCTTTTCAATGCTTTACATAGTCATGGTTTCGGAACCTTCATTACCACTCTTCCCACTGTTATGATTTACCCTACCTCTCATCGTATCTACCTTTCTCTTCCTCAGGACCAACGCAATACTTACCTTCAACGACTTGACAATATTCTTAGCCCCATAAATTCTTCTATCCGCCTTACCCCGGAGCAGGATCCTCTTCCTATCCCCGCTCCCGCTCCTCCACTTGCTGCCAGACTCTCTTCCCCCCCTCCATCCACCTCTGAAACCCTCATTGGCTCCGACAAGGATGATCAGGACCCCCACTCGGACTCTGATGATGAAGAAATCATTCGCACCATCCTAATCCCATGGGAATGCCCCCAAACCTATCTACTTGGCAGCACTTGCACCTTATCCTCTCCTTTTCGTGTCCTACCTGAGCCAGAACAGATCATCACTCACCTGGCTTCTCCCTCCACCGAGTGTTATCACTGCTGTCGTCGGGGCCACTATCAGTTCAACTGTCCACAATACCGTTGCCCCCATTGCCACGTCCTCACCCCGGGTCATCCTGTCCGTCGTTGTCTTATTCAAAGATGTGACTTTTGTAACAACTGGGGCCACACCAATTGCTTCTGCCCCCATTGCAACTGCGGAAGCTGCAATACACCTGGTCACATCATTGGTGACTGTCCACGTGAACGTCTATCAGTCTTGCAGGCCACAGCAGTTTACGGGGAATCCCAGGTCCTCAGCGCTTGAGTTGGGGGGTAATCTGATTATTGAGCCAGGGGCTCAATTGTACAGCGGGGGTAATGTTACAATTTTTCTTCTCTCTTCATGTGTTGTCCTCTTCCTCTTACACGGTACTCGCACCACTTGGTGGGGTACACCCAATTGTCCCCATACCGCTTTCCTTCTCCTTACAAATACTGTTTCCCTCTCTTTTCACTGCTATTCTAACAAGCCTTATCTTCAGCCTTATTCGTATCTTCGGACTCTATCTCCTACGCTGTTTCTCTCACAACGGCGAGTGTTTTCTGCTTTCCATATGTTTCCATAGTCTTCTTTTCCTGATCATCTCTTGGTCCATGCACATTGGTCCCCTTTATATAAACTCTTTGTTTACACTTGTACTCCTCATTCTCGATCTTTGCAATACAAGCGTAGTCTTGAGTCACCATTGAAACT
>JBBPRF010000859.1:0-13996 GCA_038092875.1 Lanmaoa pseudosensibilis | reverse complement strand
CTTTAAGCCATACTTTGTCTCCAAGCTTAAACGGTGTGAACTTCTGGCGAGTGCGGGCGGCCATGGTCTGATGGGCGAGTTCATGGGAAGCTAGGGCTTCATTGCGAGCGGCGGTTAGTGATTTCAAATGAGAAGCTACTGCAAGGAGAGAAGATTCGGCGATTACCGAGGGAAGGGCACGGGGTTCGTATCCCATCATGAGATAGAATGGCGATTGGTTGGTAACGGAGTGGGGGCAGTGATTATGGGCGAATTCTGCGTGGGAAATGTTGTCAGCCCAGGAACCAGGGTTATTACCACAGAAGATGCAGAGGTACGTTTCGATCTCCTGGTTGACTCATTCCGTTTCGCCATCTGTTTGAGGGTGGTACGCGGTGGAGAGAGAGAGGTCGTAGTTAAGGATGCGACTGAGTTCTTTGGCGAAGGCTGAGGCAAATTGTGGGCCTCAGTCAGAGATGATTTTGTCGTAAAGGCCGAAGCGAAGGTAAACTTTGTGGAAAAAGAGGGAAGCTACTCCCTCGGTGGTGATGGATTTCTTCGTGGGGCAAAGAATCACCCCCTTAGTAAGCCCATGGTCTACCATGACCAGGAGGGAATCGAAGGAAGAGGACTTGGGGAGATCCGTGATAAGGTCACACGAGATCTGCTGGAATGGCTGAGAGGCGGAGGATTTAATTGGGGTGAGCGGCGGTACGGTGGGATGTGTGTTGGATTTGTTTTGCTGGCACATGGCACAGCCCTCGATGTAATGACGCACGTGGCTGGTGAGGCCAGGCCACCAGAACTCAGCGGAGACGAGTTGTCAGGTTTTAAGGAAGCTGGGATGACCGGCGGTCTCGTGATCGTGGCAACGACGGAGGATGGACCTGTGTAAGTCCCTGGAGTCCGGAACGTATACACGGCCTTTGTACATCAGGATGGATCCCTCCATCTGCCAGTCAGAGAGGCAAGAGCGAAAGGCAGTGGGGATATCCTCATTGATTGACTGAAGACGCTGAAGGACAAGGGGGTTGCCGGTGGAGGCTGCCGCGACTTTGTCGGCGAGGGCGGTGTCGATTGCATGGACAAAGATAGACGGGGGCAGTAGGGTGACAGCTTGATTATCAGGATCCGACCGGGGAAAATGGTCACAGCGATGAGAAAGGGCATCAGGGCCTGCAAGGTGGGATCCAGGAACATGGATCATTTTGAGATTGAAGTCCACTAGGTCAAGAAGCCAGCGGGCTTGGCGGCGGTTGAGGGCTTGTGGGGATCAGAAGTACGTCAGGTTCTTATGGTCAGTGAAAACCTGGACTGGGAATTGAGATCCGTGGAGATAGTGTCTCCATGATTTGAGGGCACGGATGACCGTGAGGAGTTCGCGATCATAAATGTCGTAGTTGTGTTCCATGGGGGACAAGGACTGCAACAGATAGGAACAAGGATGCCAATCTCCATTGGAGTCGGCTTGCAAAAGAATTCCTCTGGTGGCGTTCCGTGAGGCATCAGTGGCAATGGCGAAAGGGGCAGCAAGATCTGGCATATGTAATACCAGCTCTGAGAGAAAGAGGCGTTTCAGGGTGGAGAACGCTTCTTGACACATGGGAGTCCAGGACCAGGGAAGCGACTTCTTAGTGAGGTCGATCAAGGGACGAGTGATATTTGAATAGCTCGGGATGAAGTGGCGGTAGAAATTGGCAAAGCCAAGGAAGGAGCAGACTTTCTTGACCGTTGTAGGCACAGGCCAGGAGGAGATACCCTCGAGTTTGACGGGGTCCATAGCGAGTTCGCCTGGTTTGACTATGAGGCCGAGGTAATCGACCTCGGTGGTAGCGAATTTGCATTTCTCCAGTTTGAGATGGAGATCAAGTTCTGTCATATGCTAGAGGACATGTTTCATGCGTTCTTCGTGAGTCCTTTCATCAGGGGAGAAGATAAGTAAGTCGTCCATATAGATGACGAGCCAGCCTTCTGCGATCATATCGCGGAAGGAGTCATTCATGAACCGTTGAAACGTGGTGGGGGAGTTACAGAGACTGAAGAACATTACCGTTGGTTTGAACAGTCCTTTGTGGGTAACGAACGCCGCTTTCCATTGGTGACCGTCTTTGATGCGGACATTGTTATATCCCCAGCAGACATCGAACTTGGTGAAGACCTTGGTGTTCTTTAATTTGTCAATGAGGTCGGAGATCAGGGGTAGGGGGTAGGCATCCCGAACAGTATGCTTGTTGACGTAATGATAGTCTTGGCAAGGATGCAGTCCTTTGTCCTTTTTCTTGACGAAGAAGAAAGGCGAGGCTTGGGGGGAGTTCGAGGGACGGATCTTTCCTGCGGCGAGGTTCTCATCCAGGAAGGCTTCAGTGGCGGTGCGTTCTTCGGGGGTTAAGGGATAGAGTTTCCCTATCTTCAGAGTGAAACCTTCTTTGAGATTTATCTCGTGGTCGTAGGGCCTGGAGGGAGGAACGTGGTCGGTCGCTTCTTTGGAGAAGACCGAGGCAAATTCGGAGTATGCCGGGGGAAGCGTGGTTTTGGGTTTATCTTTCCCGGCAGAGATGGCAAGTTCTGTGGCTTGAGTAAGTCTGGCAACTCGGGTGGAACCAAGAAGGGCGTAGCGAGATCCGAACCAAATGGTCCAGTATAGGACGCGATTACCCATAGCGCAGGAGAAAAATTGGTTCTCTTCCTCCCATCCATTGTAGGAGAAGAGTTTCTCTTGTTCGGTGGTGAAGACGTTAACATGGCGGGGAGGTGCTGGAGGGGGTACCCAGTAGTGGGCGTCATGTCGTTTGACATCGGCGATGTGCGAGGCGTAGAGTTCTTTTGATTGATCAGAGGATTCCACGATGGCAATGGTTTGTTTGGTCCAATCGATTTGGAGGTTTACGGCAGAAGGCCAGGGGGTTCCGAGGATGACGTTGTCTTTAAGGGACATAAGGTGGAAGAGGACGCAGTGGGCAATGCCTTCTATATTAATAAAGAGGGTCGTGCCGTGTCGGATGTCGCCACTCTTGTTATAGAAGCTGTCCGTGTTCTGGGCTTGGAGAGGTTCTTTGAGCTTTTTAATGGGGAAAGAGTTCTTCTTGGCGAAGTCCCAATCCATGCAGTTGATGCTTGCCCCACTGTCAATGAGGGCACGAGTGTCGACGGCTTTGAGTGAGTGCGAAGGTACAATAATTTGAACGGCGATTTCTATTGCCTTTGTTACTAGGGATGATACGGTTACACCACTACGGGGAGAAGGGGAGTCTGGCGTTGAAGCAGATCCCCGATTCAAAAATCCAAAAGGAAAGATACACGACGAATGTTTTCTTCATCGTCATCGTCCTCAACCTCTTCGAGCTTTGGAAGCGTCTCTTCTTCAACCTTGTTGACACATTTGTTCCTTGGCTTTTCGGCGAAGGCGGAACATTTGAGGAACATGTGTCCCAGTTTATGGCAGCGGAAGCAGAGGCCTTCCTTGCGGCAACATTGGCGTTCCGCATCGGTCAGCTTGCTCACCTGGATGACATCAACATCCATGGCATTTGGGTCTTTGGCGGGAGCGGAGGAATTCCTAGGGGAGAAAGAAGAGTAACCGCCTGAAGGTTTCTTGTTAATCTGGGCGATTTCGCAGGTGCGGTCCCATTGGGCTTGGAAATGTACAGCTTTGTTGTACCAGGAGTCGACGGTGGTGGGGATGGTGTCCATTCCCATGATCTTAGTCATGAGCACGGGGGGAATGCCGGAGGCGAAGTATTGAATCAGGACGTTTTCATCCTTGATCTGTGCTAGGACGACTTTGTTTTTGAACTCAGAAATGTAGTTCATCAAGGTGGTGGCGCGGTGTTCGTCTTTCTTAGGGACGACGCGGGTGGTGAAGAGCCAGGCAACAGCATTGCTGACGGTGTTGTGGTGTTCAAACGCCTTTTTGAAGGCTGTTTTGAAGTCTGGGAAGGTCCCGAGGTTAGCCGGGGTCTGGGTCAGGGTGGTTTGGCGGAAAGTTCTGGCCCATATGCATGCAGATCCCTCCGTCATATGCGAGAGGGCGAAGGCGATCTTCTTGGCATCGGTGTTGTACACATCGATGTTGACCAAAAGGTAGGTTTCGACAGTGTTGAACCATTCAATGGCTCGGTCATAGGATCCATCGAAGGCTTTGGGCACTCTGAGGTGAAGTTCGACGGGTTTCGATGACATAGCGGGTTTCGGTGGTGGCGGATGTGGAAAGGGGAGTTGAAAGAGAGGAGAACATTGTACGGGAGTAGGGGATGGGGGAGTGGGCTCGCGAGGGATGTAGAGCGAGTGGGAGAGCTGGTGGGAAAGCTGGGTGTCTTCTAGCGTTTCTTCCCTTGAGGGTAGGGTGAGGTCAGAAGTGAAGAGGTCAAAGGGGCAGTCGTCCTCCTCGGTGGTATCCTCGGAGGTAGAATCAGGCGGGGGAGCAGGGCGACGAGGTCACCAACGGGGATCGGAGGGGAGTCGGTGAGAAATGGTGGCGGCTTACGTAGGAGTAGCCAGTCAAGGAGAGCTTAGACCTTTTGTTATGCTCGACCCAGGTAGAATTGGACATAGCCCTTGAAGGCATAGGGAAATCCTAAGTGTTGAGGGTTCTAGGGTATTCCATGGACGCGTAAGCGATCACGTGGCGCAGGGGAATCCACTGGCACGTGACGTGACCAAGTGGCGAAGTGAGTCGTCCAGTGATCGGGCACGAAGTGACGACGTAGGCACGGAGTACGGATACGCTAAGGCAATACCGACCGTCCTCAGATTCAAGGGTTCTACGGTCGTGAAGATGAATGCGTAGCGGTGGCGGAAGACAAGGGATGAAGGAACGAAGGTACAAGGACCTTGTCGATTGCAGAGATTGCTAGGTAAGACAAGGGAGGTCTAAGCTAAGGATCTCTACTGTGAAAGCGCAGGTATTTATACGTAAGGAGTCCGCGCACAGACCATGAGAAAGGATAGCTAAGAATGGTAGGTGGAAAAGGGTGACGCGTCGTACGATAGCAGTAGCCATTGAAAAGGCGACACATCATTAGAATTACAAATAGAAGAACGGAAATGAAATGCGCAGTCGATGACATCGTGACTGCGGACTGCAGAGTCACGTGATGGAAACGGCCATAGCCAACTGGATAAAGTCACGTGAGGTGAAGTGAAAGAAAAACGTATGAGGTGGGAGTCGAACGGACGACTCGTATGAATACAGCATATAGCTAATGAGATTAGAGAAAGAAAAGGAGAAAGAAAAGGTAGTCCTGGATAAATCGTAACAACATCACCTTCATCATCTCCATTCTCTGCATTATATGTACTTCCAATACTCTGTTCGGCTGATTGAATCACTTGAAACCAATTCTTGAACAACTGCTGACCATGAGGTGTGACATGTTGGGCCTTTCAAGTAACTTGATGACCCAGAAGAGCTTCATCAAAAATGTTGAACTCTTTCGCAACATTCATTGTAATATCTGCATACAAGACCTCTCTTGCTGGTCTCCCATCAGTAAATTATCATGTTACTTAACTAGCTTTTAGTTGAACTTCTAGCTACTATTAGTGTCTTTGAGTGACTGGCTAAAAAGCACAAATAGAACCTTAAAAACAGATCTCATTTCTTTTAATTCACTTTTGGTTGTGATCTTCAAGCTTCTGTGTGACTTTCGAGCATGAGGGGTGAACAAAAATGCATTGAAAATATCCAGTATACTACTTAAAAGTAGTACCCAGTCTGTTTAAAATACATTGAAAAGCAGCAAAAATGGTAACAAAAAGAGTGCAGGTCAAGCTATTAAATGGTGATATGATTGGATGGTGTGGGAGTGAATGAGTGACAGTTGGATTTTATTTGCTTAAAATGAATGTGAGTGGGTGGAAAGATAATGAATGCAGGGAAGAGAGCAATAACAAAAAAAAAAAGGAGGGGGGAAAAGAGGGAAATAGAGTGTACAAATGACACATTCAGATGAGAAACAGTAAGGCAAGTCTTGATGGGCTTCAAGATAGAATGTCAGATGGCAAGAATATCCTGTGTGCCATGAATCAGTAACCTTTGCAGACTGAACAAAGGGATTTGGAGTAAATTACACATCACAGCCCGCAGGTCAAGCTTGTTTCCAGTGGAGTCACAACCTAGCATAGGTGGCATGGGGTCGTCATGAGTGGCAAGCCAAATAAGAGCCCCAGCAACAATATCATTGAGAGTGTCCTCACTTTGGTTTACAATGGACTGGTAGTATGAGGCTGTCTGGCCATGTTACGCTTGACCTGGGTAGGATTGGATGTAGCCCTTGAAGGCATAGGAAGGTCCTAAGGTTTGAGGGTTCAAGAGAATTCCATGAACACATAAGCAATCACGTGGTGTGGGGTAATCCACTGACGCATAAGCAGTCAAGTGGTGAAGTGAGTTGTCCAACGATGGTTTGCAACAGTAACGACTAGGCATGGAATATGGTTGCATCAAAGGCAATACTGACTGTCCTCAGGTTCAAGGGTTCAAGGGCGAAGAGACAAGAGATGAAGGATCAAGGACCTTGTCGATTGCAGAGATGCTAGGTAAAAACAAGGGAGGTCTAAGCTAAGGATTTCTGCTGTGAGAGCTAGGTATTTATATGTAAGGGTTCCATGCATGGACCATGAGAAAGGATAACTAAGAATGGTAATGGGAATAGTGATGACGCATCATACGATATGAAGAGCCAATGAAGAGGCGACACATCATTAGTATTACAAATGGAATGAATTGGAAAATCAATGTGCAGTCAATGGCGTCATGACTGCGGACTGCAGAGTCATGTGAGGGAAACAGCAATTGCCAACTGGATAAGGTCACATGAGATGAATGGGAAAAGGAAAGCATATGAGACGAGAGTCAAACAAGTGACTCATAGTAATACAGTGTATAGCTTAGAGAGGTGAGGAAAAAGGATAGGGGTCTAATGAATCGTAACAGGCCATCCCAGTTCTGATGTGAAAACACCACACCCTTGGTGCTGACCTTCCCACTTGCCTTATTCAGAGAATGGGATTGTTTGACATTGGACCACTTCCCCTGTTTGGTGCCAGCACTGCTACTATGGCTATCTTTGTTTGTGCTGTTCACTGGTGGATCCACCAGCTGGTCAAGCTCATCACTGATGTCCATGCCATCTTCATAAAGTGGGCCCTGTCAGAGGTTTTCAGCATAATGAGTGAGCTTTAGTTTTTCTGAGGTGGCAAGCCTCAAGGCACGTTTGACCTGTGAATATTATGTTATATTAGTACATTGTGTGAATAGAAGAGCTTTCATTACTACAGCTGTGCAAAGGCAAGGGCACCCTTAATCCCATGATCACACTTTGCAGGGAGGTTGAGCTCAGGCATGTCAACCCAACCAATGGTGTTTTGAAGGTGTGTGGATGCGAGAACAGAGAGAAGAAGGTGCAACTGAAATGCCTTTTCTGGGTCACCAGGTTTGAAGTCTTTGTAGGTGAATGTGAGGGCCTGGAGCACAAAGGTGGTGAATTCCTGGACCATCACACTATTTGATGCTGTGCTTTCAATCAAGTAGTTGACGACTGTGTTGGCTGCAATGTTTGCAATTGTGTTGTGCCAACGACCAAGGCACTGATGGGCCTGGAAAGCATCCCACAGCATTAATCCTGAAATGGTTGATTATGTGAATAATGGTACATATCAGAGGATAAAGGGGATTGCCACATTGAATTTCATTGATCTTGTCATATGTAGGGTAAATGACTCGCACAATTGCCATGAGGATGTGCAACAAATTGGCTTCCTGGATGGACCACACATTGTCCTGGTCTTCATACCATAGGATAAGACAAGGAAGAACAACAGTTGTCCACTTATTATCAATATTATCCAGCATGAGTAGAGGGAGGTTAGTCTTAGTGGCTTTGGTGACCACAGTACTTTCCTTTGCAGCCTTATGAGACCTCCTGGAGACCACACTGCGACCTTGCCTAGCAATTGCAAGTGACTTGGATGTTGGTGCCACAGGTTGCTCCCCCAGATCTGTACAGTTCATTTCATTGAGCATGTAGGTTCAATTTCCATTCTCTGCCCCTTCTAGCTTGACCTTCTTCCAGTTTATTGGCCTATGGGTTTTGATGACACCTATGGCAGTCTGCAGGAGTGGTGAGTCAATTTCATTATATATAGACTGACCACTTTTTACCTTTGAGATAAGATGCAACCTTCCTGGCAGGCTGCCATTGGCAGTCATTTGGGATGGCAGGTCTGTCTCCATGACTGCCTCTGGCTTGCTGGTGTCCTCCTACTCTGATTCTTCACTCTCACTCAGTACATCTTGCTTTCTTTTCTGTTCCATTTGACTCTTAACTGTGATGTCAGCACCTGTGGTCATGAAATCTGTGACTTTGTTGATGTTGGCCACAGCATATTTGCAATGCAGGGTCTAGGTGAGAATATTTGGTTGATTTCCCATACGTTTGATAGCTAATACTCACCTTCCCCCCTGCTTTGAATGTTCAGATGCAAAACAGATTTCTTCACTGCCATCTTTGCTATCAGTGAGAACCTTGCCAGTGTTGATGGCACCATGCTGACAACCACCATTCATCCTAGCTGTGAGCACCCTCTCGTGGGTAAGTTCTGCCAGTTTCTCACGAAGAGACCACTTTGTGGGATTCTGGTCCTCAGAATCTGATTCAATCATAATTCAGTATGTTTGATTCACACAGAGATGAAATGAACAACAACTTACAAGGGTAACAGGGCTCTCATATGGCAGGAAGTTCATTGCAGGGCTCTTTTTGCAAGGCAGAGGGCCTTGGATGCATGGCTATATACTCTGAGTTTTTGGCCTCAGCCTGCTTTATTGCCATGTCAGCTGACACTGCAGAAATTCAATTGTAAGTGTTTTGCAGTGCCAACTTCTTAGCATTGTTGGCCTGTTTAATCTGTTTTTCATCAGCCTATTTTTGCTTGCTTGTGCATCTGAATGCAGGCGTATCAGGCAGGCCTGGATGAGCCACTGTATTCAAATGACAGGTTCTATGAAGGGAAGGTGGAGGAGCAGGCTGAGCCTGGCTTGCTCCTTGAGCAATTAAACACCTAGGTACCACCATGGCCAGGACAGAAAAATGAGCAAATGGACTTGGTCAGTGAATGGCAAGCAGGGAGATGGAAAAAAGAGCGAAGGTACAATGTATATATATCAGTCTTTCTTTATATCATGCTGACCCCCCCAACAATTCAGCTGTGCCTGCTTGTATGGCAACCAATTCCAACTTCCTGCACAAGCTCCACATCACCCTTGAGGGCCATTGTTTGAGCCTGAATCTCCCTCAAGAGTCCTTTCCCTTTGTTTGTCACACCAATGCCCCCTTTGCCCATATCCCAACCTAATCATGCTTAGCTTCAATATTCTTGTCTGATGCTGAGTTGCAGCTGATGGTTCAAAAGCCAGTCTGGGTTAACCCAACACCTCCACACAAAGCATTTGCATGTTTCTCCACCTCCTCATTCTCCAACCCCTGAGCAATGTTCCCCAACACCTGAGCAACTCTGTTCACCCAGTCATCTACCCTGAAGGCCAACACCTTATGATCTTGATGAGCCAGAAGTCCCACCACTTGATGCTGAATACTTGGGCCCAGGAAACACAATTCTTTGGAACTATCACTTGGTTCTTACTGGTATGTCCACTCAGGTAATTGATTGTGATTGCAGACAGTAACATTGATCAATTAGGACAGCCATGTAACTCTGAAGGAGAGTTCATACCACTTGGGACAGCCCCCATTCCTCCCAACCTACCTGCCAACAATGACTGGAACCCATTCAATAGTTGGCTTCAATTTGAATTGGCTGACTTTCTATACATGAGGAATCAGATGCCCACCCAGCAAATCGACACACTACTTGATATATGGGGGGAATCACTCCTTGACATGGGTGGCCAACCACTATATGCAGACCACAAAGATCTATACCAAACCATTGATGTGATTCAGTGCGGCAGTGTAAAGTGGGATAGCTTTGCTGTCAGGTATAATTGCATCCCAGAGAATGATGATAACCCTGCACCTTGGAAAGATGATACATATAATGTCTGGTTCCGGTGTTCTTGCCAGACAATCCACAACATACTTGCAAATCCAGAACTTGCCAACTACACATATTACCAACCCTTTTGTGAATACAATGCGCAAACAAATGCACACCACTTCCAGGATTTTTTCTCAGGTGATTGGGCTTGGAAGCATGTTACACTGGAGTGCAGCTTCTAGCTATAGCAACCACCTATAGGAGTAGGTCAAAGTCTCATAGAGTGAATAGAGGTCTCAGCACTTAAGATCACAATCTATAAGGCTGGAAGACTAGAAACTACACTTGGATTGCGTAGAACTAGCTGAGGGATAGTAGTACAATGGCAGCATATTTATAGGGTTAGCTGTGGAGCATGGACCAAGCGGTATGTCGCAGCAAACTACTGGAAGGGGAAACAAAGGGAGTCCGCAGAGGGGAAAACTCTTGAAGGAAAAGAGGCTGTCCATTGAAAGTCCTCAAAGGGGAAATCAGTACTCAAGAACCAAGCTATCAAAAAGGTTGTAGGTGAAGTCTAGGTTAAGACACATGAGAGAGAAACAGAAAGGAGAATGGTTCTCGTCAACGCTGTATAGAAAGTTTGTAACATTACCTCCCAAGTAGACGGGAAGTGACCTCACTTGCCACATTTCAATCTCCATTCCTGGCTGGGCATCAATGACTAAAATGTCCAAATCTCTGACAAAAAATGCATTGTCTAGCAGGACAGGCCCATTGGGTGTGGCCAGGAGTGTTATGCCCACAATGGGTGCACCAATAGCTGGGGCAATGCTGCTAAGTATGACCTGGGTTGTCGCAGGAGAAACAGGCAGGTTTCGGAGGAGGAGATTGAGCAGGGGAAGGAGCCCCGTTAAGAGGCTGTCCGACAAGGGAGTGATGTCCAGAAGAGGGAGAGGATTGGGGTTGCTCACTGTCATCAGAATAGCTGACAGGGTCAGATGATCTGGGAGAGGCGACCCGGAAGAATCCTTGCTCTGCAGCAACCAGATCAGCAAGGGAGTTTAGGATGTCTGCATAGTAAGAAGAGGGGAGTGCAAGGACAACCGAGATAAAACCTGCTCCGTTAAGAAGGTCAAGGGCACTAGCCCATAACTCCTCTAGATCCTGGAGTGCAGTGGCTGCAAGCGTAAGATCATATCGATCTTGGCAGAACAGTCATCGAAGGTAGAAGTAAAGGGAGGAGAGAGTGAGGTAAACATGTACTAGCTGGGCATGGACGGGGGCATAAGATGGGTAGATAGGGAGGTTCACCGTGACAGTGGGGTTGTCTAGAAGGGAGGTGAAGAGAATTCATCTTTGCAGAGGAGTAAGGGAAAGGAGAAGGGAGCGAAAGAAGTTTGTGTTTGACATGGAAGGAATTGTAACACTGAGAAAAGAGGATGGGAGGAAAGAGAGAAGGAAAAGAGGTACTTTTTATATATACAGGTGAGAGAGGGAGAGGGAATCGATATCTACTCATTGGCTAAAGCTGCTGCAATTGCGGTGTCAATTTCTATCTGATCTGGTGGGGGAGGATAAAAGGCCCCCAGGAACTGGGTGAGGGCTGGATTGGGATGGACATAGGGGAGTCCAGGCCACACCGGAAAGGCAGGGTCAGGGCCAGGGGGAGCTCTGTCAGGGAGGATTGCTCCAACAGGTGTGGGAGGGAGTGCTGTTTCAGTGGGGGAATCCCAGGGGGTGGGGTCTGTGTTCCATCTGTTGACAGGTGGGTTCCAGGGGGGAAGTTCTTCTTTGCCATTTTTTTCAGCAGCGGGGGGTTCCCAGATGTCAGGAGTAGGTGGTGGGACGTTGGGGGTGAAGCGGGTAGTATGGGGGTCGTCCCAGATGATGTGCAGGTAGGTGCAGCCGATGTGTATTTCAAAAAAGAACTTTCAGCAATAGAGGAAAGTGAGGAGAGGGAGGAAAGTGAGGAGGGCGAGGGAGGTGGTGATGGCGTTCATTGGTGATGGGGTTATTTTTGTTTGAGGGGAAAGGCTTTTGGATGACAAAGCTGATAGGCTCAGAGGAGTGGTTGGGCATTTTTAAGGTTTCCCTCAGGCTCCCAGGTGTTTTTGGTGGAGGAGTAGCCTTTTCATGATACAAGGTATTGCTGTCTTCCAAGTGAGCCTCTGTGGGAGAGAATGGAAGCGATTTCAAATTCTTCATCTCCATCAATAAGGTCCAAAGGGGGATTGGTAAAGTTTTTTCTGTGTTTGGCGGTCTCCCGATAGAAAGATAAGAGAAAGGCGTGAAATATGTTGTGTATTTTCCAAGAAGGGGGGAGACATAATTGATATGCCACTGGGGAGATTACGCGGAAGATTTTGAAGGGTGCTTCCCTCCTTGGAGCAAGTTTCTTTGATGGGTACCTGAGATGGAGATTACATCCTTCTAGCCACACCTTATCTCCTACTTTCCATGGGTGGAATGTAGAGGAAATCCGTTCCTTCATTAGGTGTTGGGATTTTTCATAAGAGGCGATGGCTTCAGAGCAGGTGTTACGATTCATCCAGGACTACCTTTCTTTCCTTTTCTTTTCCTAACTTCGTTAGCTATACACTGTATTCATACAAGTTGCTCGTTCAACTCCCATCTCGTACGCTTTCTTTCTTTACTTCGTCTCACGTGATCTTATCCAATCGGCTATTGCCGTTTCTATCATGTGACTCTGCAGTCCGCAGTCATGACACCATTGACTGCATATTCTATTTTTGTCTTTCTTATTTGTAATTCTAGTGACACATCGCCTTCTCATTGGCTCTCCTTATCATACAATGTGTCACCCTTTTCCACTTACCATTCATAGTTACTCTTTCCCATGGTCTGTGCGCAGATCCCTTACATATAAATACCTGCACTCTCACAGCAGAGATCCTTAGCTTAGACCTCCCTTGTTTTACCTTAGCATCTCTGCAATCAACAAGGTCCTTGTCCCTTCATCCCTCGTCTCTTGTCGCCCGTCACCCACTACGCATTCGCCTTTGTGACCATAGATCCCTTGAACCTGAGGACAGTCGGTATTGCCTTAGCATATCTGTACTCTGTGCCTATGTCGTTACTTCGCACTTGATCACTGGACGACTCACTTCGCCACTTGACTGCTTCACGCGTCAGTAGATTCCCCCACATCATGTGATCGCTTACGCGTCCGTGAATTACCTTGAATCTCCAACACTTAGGACCTCCCTACGCCTTCAAGGGCTACGTCCAATCCTACCTGGGTCGAGCGTAACAGCAGGCTTTGGATAGGTCGGAGAGGCATTTTTCCAGGGCAGGTAGGAAGGTCTTTTCAACTGGGGGGTAGGAGCGGGGTTCAAATCCTAGAATTAGAGAGAATGGGGATTGTCCAGTGGATGAGTAGGGGAGGGAGTTATGAGAGAATTCGGCCATAGGAAAGAGTTTGGCCCATCACTCTGGATGTCTTTCACAGAAGATACAAAGGTAGGTTTCTAATTCTTGGTTGACCTGTTCAGTTTCTCCATTGGTCTGAGAGTGATAGGCAGAGGAAAGGGCAAGGTTGTATTTCAAGAGGTGGAAGAGTTCTCTGGCAAACGCAGATGCAAACTGTGGTCCTTTGTCAGATATAAGTCGGTTGTGAAGTCTGTAGTGACAGAATACATGTTTAAAAAAGAGGAGGGCTACTCCTGTGACATCAATGGTTTTGTGACAAGGGCAGAGAATTATCCCCTTTGTAAGGCCATGGTTGACCACAACCATCACAGAATCATAACCCAAGGCAAGGGGTAAATCAGTGATAAAGTCAATGGAGAGCTGTTGGAAGGGGCAGGACACACTGGGGAGGGGGGTGAGGGGGGGAACGGTAGGATGAGTATTCACTTTGTTAGCCTGACAAGTGGCGCATCCCTTGACAAAGTTGTGGATGAAAGTATTAAGGCCAGGCCACCAGAAATCACATTATAATAGGTTCTGGGTGTAAAAGATACCTCCATGCCCACAGGTGGCACTTTTGTGAATTGATTTC
>JBBPRF010000858.1:0-14046 GCA_038092875.1 Lanmaoa pseudosensibilis | reverse complement strand
GACGGAAACGGAAAGCACAAGCAGCTCCACTCGCCCTCTCCCTCCTCCTCCTCCGCCCCGCTTCCACCCATCCCCCCCTCCACCCCGGGAAAGTCCTCCACTTTCCGGCGCCTACACCCCCGCCCGTCAGCCCCACGGGCGTCCTTGCCTCCATCCCCCCTCCGCCCGCCCGCAGCCCAGTCCAGAACTTCCTCCATAACCCGCCAGTTTGACCTCTCGCCTCCACCTCCTCTCTCACCTCCGCTCCATAGCCGCGTTCCATCCATCAACTCCGTCATCAGCGATGACAAACCACATTCAAATCCCTCAAGTCTATCACACACTCCCAACTCGTCTTTGGCTATTCCATCCGAGTCCTTGGGCCAGCCCCCACCTCGCTCTACCTCCTTGTTGGTTCCTCCACAATCCCCGCCCGCATCCGTTTCATCCAGTTCCTTCCCTTCGCCGATAACATCCCCACCCTTGTCGTCTTCACCCCTCCCGTCTACCCCCCTTCGCTCACCCGCACCATATAGACCTGGATTTCAGCCCAAAGGCGTATATCGCCCCCGTACAGACGAATTCTCACAAGCCCGTAAAGCTAAACACGATGCTACCCGTATCGAACGTACCAAACTCGAAAGGCGTCTCGAAAAACTCATCCATCTTCATTTCCCCGTACAAACGCGCGAATCAATCCATGCGAAAAAACCCACAGTCGAGCGCAGGAGATCCAGCATTTTCGATTTGGATTTGGCAAGTTTAAAGAATATGGACGCGAGTGACATTTGGAAAGGTGTCGTACAGTCCCAGACGTTGCAGGGCACAAAAGGGGACATTCGGGGTATGACTTTCACACTTTCCCTGTTTCGTCCCTCACCTTGTATACATTTAGCTGCCGAGCAGCGCATCGCACCGTGGCAAGAAGACGCCGTTGTTTCTAAATGTCCTTTGTGCAAGTAAGTAGACTCCCCCTTCACTTGATCCCACCTAACCCGACATCAGCGCTTCTTTCCACCCACTAACGAACCGGAAACACCATTGCCGTCTTTGCGGGCAAATCATTTGCTCCCTCCCCATCAAACGCCCCCAACGACCCGAACCGTGCTCGATTTTGTTCATTGTAGATTCAAAGACGCGGAAAATAGAGGAGGTGGGCGAGGGGGTTGATTACGGCGTCAGGAGAAGGGCAAGTGGAGTAGGCACAGGAAAGGGCAACGGCAAGGGGAAAGACAAGGACGAGACTCTGGCAGATGATGAAAAGTTCTTGAAGGGGGTAAGGGTGTGTAGGGATTGCAAACCTGTCCTCTCGTGAGTTATCCATGCCCTGCCGTTTTGACTCGTTGTGAAGATCCATGCTGATCTCACCGCCCGCCGGCCGCAGACGAGAGCAGTTCTATCAGGGGGTATCGCGCATGCCACCACTGTTTCGGTTATACGAGGTACAGTACCCCCGAACGTCCCTATAATGGCTTGTCGTTTAACATAGCTGTAGGCATTCATCAGTCTCGAGAAAGAGATCGAGGAAGCACTTCCACAATTCCAGGAATTACTGTTGACACTCAAGTAAGCCCACACCCGTATCTCATCCCCGACGCTTAGACGTCCACCCCCAGTTCGGATTCCCCCCCTAATAAAGAAGCCACCACCGCACGCAAGCAGATCCTTGACGACTTTGCCTCATACGACGCCATCTCCAAACGCATCCGCAAGATCCCATGTACGCCCGGGAGCTCCCAAGATCGCGTCCAGCTTGCGATTCGCACCCGGGCGGACCTGTTCTTGCAAAAGAACATGTTTCCTCTCCAGGCAAGCTTTCTCTCGTGCTGGTCTGGCCCGATGCTGATGAAACCCCTCTAGTCGCTTCCCAAAGCAAAGAAACAGGTTTCCTCGCCTGATGCAGCAACCCCGCTCGTGGATCCAGATTCGGAGCTCGCGCATGCGCTTCAACCACTCCTCGAACAAGAAGCCCTCCTCGAGTCGTTTGTCGGCGAAGCGATGGCGCATCGGAAGTTTGAAGACGCCAAGACGCTCAAGGCGAACCTGAAGGAAATTAGGTCCGAGATTGATAGGATGCTGGAGAACCGGGCCGGGAACGGGAGTATACAAGCGGGGGTAGTCAGCGGATAGTACTGTGAGCGGTCTCTGGACAGGTATTAGCTGAGTGGTCTTATAGATTTTTGCGATCATAAACGATCCGTTTGTCTCGGTGGGACTATTTATTGTTTATAATTCGTAGGATAACATATTGGATATCATCAAGAGGACACATACTCGAATATGCCTTGGGCATGTCATACCAGTCGTCCGTTTGACAACGCCAGACTTGGGGACCTCATAGCATCATGTCTGCGCATTCTGACAATGAGCGAGCCACTGCTGCAGATTATTGCACATGCTCGAACCAGTCAAAGTTTGTGTGATGGCACGATTGACATTTTGCGCAGCCAGCTTCCATTACCACAGGCTCATCCTGCCGAATCCACTCTGATCGATCGATCTTCGATCACCGGCACCGAGGAGTCGAATAACGCCAACCAAGACTCACAAATCCCCAAGGCAAGCATCCCCGGATCCGATAATACGTTCAATTTTGACGAATCGCTTGGGGCAAGGTCGAGCATGCTCGGGAACTAGTTCTTGGCTGCGTGTCTTGAAGCATCGGGCAACTGTCGCAACGGCACCGACGCCATAGCTGAGTGTTATGATCATAGTCGTCTTTATGATATGCACTTATCGCCATCTCTACCTCCATTCCTTACTGTAACGACTTCTATCGTCGGGGCGGCGAAAGGCCTCTAACACTGCCAAGATCGGGTTGCCGATCTGTCAAGTCTGCCACTGATCACCACCGCCGGTCCCGGTCTTCCATATCAAAAGTTACTTGGATTGCTCGTTCAATTTGAATGTCCCTGTTTCACTCCCGGCCAGATCGAGAGGACCGATACCTCCGATTCAAATGATGGAAAGGTTTGATATTTGGAAGTGCCTACACCAAATTTAATGATAACATAAATCACCGATGGGCAGGAAATCACAGAGTAGCGCTCTCAAACGGACGGAAATTTGTCGCGAAACTCGTTATGGGCGGGTGTTTCGCCGCGCGGCGCCGCTTTGAAATGGCTCCGAGACAAGTTGGTGGTATGTAGCCGTAGTCCTTTACCGAGTCCTCGAGACTTGTCTTGCTTTACATAATACACACAGAAATAACAGGTCTCGTTGACCGCTGTATCTCTTTTTATTGACTATCTTGTTCATGTGCCCCTCTCTTGGTTTGAGAGCACGTCTTGCGAGGAATTTCCCACCCCCCTTTCAACGGACCGCTCTTAGAAGGGACGCGCAAGGTACTCGAGGTTACCTGAGCAAGAAGGACTCATCAGCGGGCGGTTATCTGACGAAATTTAATGAGATCACCATAAACGCCGCCCGCCATGTTCACATGTTCAAGTTGACGATACCCTACTCCTTTCTCGTCGCGATGACCCGTTATATACTAACACTACTCCCCCTGGACTGAGACCGCATGGCCAGCGGCACGACTAAAAGATGGATCGTGGCCGATGAAATGGATGTACAGGTCTAGTACGAGGGCCGGGGGCGTTTTGTTTGGGAATGAGGGCTTAACGACGGCATGCGCCGTGTTAGCAATGCGGGGCTACCAGGAGCTGGAACTTCGCTTGCATTCGTTTGACCAGGGTTTTGTCTTCGCGGTCGTCATTTCGGTTCGTTGTGTATTGATAATAGGTGGACTTATGCAGGTTCTCACTACAGTAGTATGTAGTTAGTATCTTTCTTAAATCGACATTCAGCTGTATTAGTGATGTATTTGATGCCATGTTCATGCATTGACGAAATTCTGGCACAGATGGGAGCTACTGACGTCGAGCTGTGTATTCGCTGGGGACTCAAACGTTCCGAACGAGAACGAGATAAATTGACCGACTGCTCTACGACACAGCTTAGGTGCAAGTACCATGTTACCCTTACAACATTCGTTCTTAATTGGCCATCGTATATTCTGTTGACTGTGATCTTCTACTAATTAATTAGTCTTGGCGTGAGGACGCGCGAGACAAGCCACTTGAGTCACTCTGATTGGTTGATAAAAATAAAAACATGAGGTGTGAAACCGCTGGGGACCGACACGAAAGAGACCCGGCCTAGTACATGCCTAGTATGTTACCATGGAATGCCGAAGAGGCATTTGGATTAATGGAACCACTGATGCCGCCGCGTGCTTCACAGTCGACCCCTTCCTAACACATACGAGGTGTAGTCCATCCTTCTCTTTGCTAGGTGACGCCCCGTGATCCCCTGACAGATGTCACGGATCCCCTACTCTAGCATCTTAGTACCCCCCCAAAGGCTCAGCCAAGGGACACACGTTAGGTGGCAATCGACCGTCCTCATTCGCCTTAGTCCCTAATCAACCCCATGCCGCCACCATGAGGTTACTTGCACCTGTAAGCGTATCATATAACTAAGGTCCTGACCCTGCTATTACTTAGCAGATTAACAGACAGTGATCACTTGTGGTACGAATCATTCTTGTGGCCTGATCCATTCTTGTGGGACGAACCATTCCGGCTTAGGTCAGAAGCTGATATGGTCGGGACCGGCCTTCATGGGGTATAATATCGTTTTTCTTCATATATAAGTAAGTGAGCACTCCCATCCTGTCTCGTGCTATCTCGTATTTCTCACTCAACCGACCGTAGAAGCCATGATTGCCTCAGCCGATCATTCTCCCTCCGACTCCGTGGAGGCATCGCCCATCTGTTCACCTGTGTCGCCCACTTCCGTGTCCTCCCTCGGGACTCCCTCTCCCTTGGAAGGAAAATCTCTCCCTCTTACCACGCATGATCGCCGGATCGACAACGTAATATTCGACCTCGGTGATGTATTATTCGCTTGGTCAGCCAACACAGGAACTTCCATCCCATCCCAAATTCTACACTCAATTTTACGCTCTTCTACTTGGTTTGAGTATGAGAAGGGTAATCTTGGCGAAGAGGAGACTTATTATCTCATTGCCGCAGAATTTTCTCTAGATGCTTCCGAAGTCGGCGCCACATTTCGTGCGGCCCGAGACACTATTCAGAGTGACCCTTCAATGGTTGACCTCCTCCATGAACTCAGACTCGGAGAAAACAGTGACATCCGGCTGTTCGCCATGTCCAATATTTCAGCACCAGACTGGGAGGTTCTCCGCCACAAAGGTTTCCCAGAAGACTGGGCTCTCTTTGAGCACGTCTTCACGTCTGCTGCCGCGCGCGAGCGGAAGCCGAATCTTGGATACTTCCGGCATGTTCTGGAGTCCACTGGAATCGACCCTCGTCGCACTGCGTTCGTGGACGACAAGTTGGAGAACGTCGTATCGGCGCGGTCCCTTGGTCTTCAGGGCATCGTCTTCACGTCGTTCGATGAAGTCGCTCGTGAGCTGAGGGCCCTTGTGCGGAACCCGATCGTTGACGGGGAGCGATACCTACGCGACTGTACAAAGGAGATGAAATCAGTCACTGATACGGGTGTCATTCTTGAAGAGAATTTTGGGCAATTGCTCATCCTCGAGGCCACGGGTGATCCGAGCCTTGTTGATTACATCAAGTATCCACGGCTGAGCAATTTCTTCAAGTGTACGGCTGTCATTTCCTTTGTCAAAAATAACGACTGACTGTTTACGCTAGCGAATGTAGTTCTCACTACAGCAACTTTCCCCTGCGACCTCGACACAACGTCCATCGCATGTACGGTGTCGGATCACTATTCTCCAGAAGTGAAGAACGACATCATGAACGAGATTTTGACTCTCAAAAATAGGGATGGCATTATCCAGACATACTTCGACATCACGCGTCCTCGAATCGGTGCGTTTTCGAAAATACCATGGATCGTAGTATACCCATTCTTGCTTTCGGAATATGCCAGACCCTATTGTCTGTGTCAACGTGCTCACTTTTTTCTACTCCAATGGTCGCGGCGGCGAGCTACGGGATACCTTTAACTGGGTTTACGGGGTGCTGAAGAACCGAGCATACACGAATGGAACCCTGTATTACTACGGTGCCGACTCCTTCCTTTACTTCCTCTCTCGCCTCCTTTCCGTGTCCATCTATGCTCGTCAACGAATCGGCCAGCTATTCGCGAAGCGTGTTGCAGAGCATTTCGGTGCCGAGGGAGACGCTCTCGCACTCGCCATGCGCATCCATGCTGCCACTGTGGTCGATCTGTGTGACAGTCGAGATTATGAGCGGCTCGCAAGGATGCAGGAGGCGGATGGATCTTGGCCGATGGGATGGATGTACAAGTATCCTGCAAGAGGCATTGTGATTGGGAATAAGGGTTTGACGACGGCGTTCGCCGTGTCAGCAATGCGGAGCTACCGGGAGCTGGAACTTCGCTTGCGTTCGTTTGACTAGAGCCCAGATTGTTTTTTCGGTCGTCTTTTCGATTCATTGTATATTGGTACTGTACTAGGAAGACATAGTCCCGCTATGGTAGTGGTGGGTTGAAGGGCTCGGTTCAATTGTCACTTTCGTTGGGAATTCAAGTAGATCCCCCGTCTTTGTACTTAGTTACTTTCGTTCTGGTGAATCACGCATGCCACTTCTCACTGTGGGAAGGAAAGGAAGACCAGCCTTGACTCGACGACCAACTTGATGAATCATGAACTTCAATGATTTGTGCGGTCACTGAATAAGTTTGCAAAATGCTAGGTATGTAACATTCATTATTTATTAATGAACCCAACGAGTCCTTCCCTATATTAAACCTGGCACGCCGCACAGGCGAGGGCGTCCCTTTCAGCTATGTTCAACGACTCATCCCATATCGATGCCAGCCATTCCACCTTTAGTGAGGTCCATCGAGACCAGTATTATAATGCGCGGTCCACAGTGCAAGGCAATCAAATGATCAACACTGTCATCCATGGAAATCAGATCCTCCAGGATTCCCATTCAAGTGAGCAATCGTGGTTCCAGCCGGCGCTTCAACGTTCATAGACACTTTGACACCATCACCTCCAGATCTCGTCGAAGCTCTCCAGAAAGCGAGTGCACCCAGTGCTGCCCATGATTCTGCACAGCGCTATCCGGCGTCAAAGTGCATCGAAGGAACACGCATCGAGTTGATTGCTCGCATCACCTCATGGGTAGACGAACCAGACCAGGAACCTATATGTTGGTTGAATGGCCGGCCTGGTTCGGGAAAGTCGGCCGTATCACAGACTATAGCAGAGAAGTACGCGAGTCAAAAGCGATTAGCTGCTAGCTTCTTCTTTTCGCGAAGGGATCTCGAGCGACATACCACACAACACGTCGTCCCGACGCTGACTATGCAACTGCTCGCCTTCCTGCCGTCTATTCGCCCCGCTGTCATCGCAGCCCTGGAAAACGACTACATGATTCCGATGAAGGTGCTCCGAGAGCAAATGGAGAAGCTACTGCTTGAACCTTTGTCCACTGCGATGGAAACACCCGATGCACCACTTCTTATCGTTGTCGATGCTCTTGATGAGTGCGACGACAAGAGTCTCGTTTCGGAGCTTGTAACGCTTCTTGCACTCATCCCTCGTAAGGGCTCACTCCCGCTGCGATTGTTAATCACGAGCAGGTTTGAGCCTTGGCTTCAGCCGCAGTTCCACCGACCGGAGATATCAGCTCTCACATTGTCTCTTGATATCCATGCTTTCAGTGCCGAGGCAGACATTCGCTTGTTCTTACGCCGTGTTCTAGATGACATGTATGACCAGCATCTCCAAGTCATGACGGACGTTCCTCGTCCGTGGCCATCGTCAGACGAGCTCGAACTTATTGTCAACAAGGCTGGTGGATTGTTCATCTTTGCATTCACAGTCGTCAAATTCATCGGAGACGGGATGCATCATCCTGTTGAACGCTTGCAAGCCATTCTCGGGGGCAAAGCCTCTGTATCTGCTGGGTCGGCATACGCCGACCTTGACTCGCTGTATCGGGATGCCATTTCCGTCTTCCCAGATCCTGATGTCGTACGGCTTGTCCTCGGTCTCGTCTATTGCATGGCGATTCCCTTGTCCGTATCGGGTCTACACAAGCTATTACAGAGACCCGACGTCGATGCAAGAATAGTTGTCCCTGCCCTCGGTTCGGTTCTCCTGGCATCGGAGGACGGGAAACAACCCATTCAGTTTTACCACGCATCCTTCCGCGACTTCCTGATCAATCCGCTACGGTCACGTAAATATGCGATCAATCCTGATGTCTATCATAGGCTCATGGCGCAACTGTGCTTGGAGACGATGTCAAGTTCATTGAAGCGCGACATGTGCAAGATCGAGGACCCCGCCAAGGCGAACAGTGAGGTGCCGGATCTCGTTGAACGTCGGGAGATAGCGTTCCATGAAGCCCTTTCGTACGCTTGCCGCTACTGGTCTCATCATCTCGCACGGCTCCCGAATGATGGGGTTTCCAGTGAGGTACTGCTGGGTGCACTGAGAAGGTTCAGCACCACGGTATTGTTATGCTGGATAGAGGCCCTCAGTATCTTCGGCGAACTCGAGAGCGCTGTGGTGATGCTCCGCGAGGGCATTAGCTGGTTGAAGGTTTGTCCGTTTGTTTTCCCATCTCGTCTGAGCTAAGGGTGGTCTACAGACATTACACGAAGTTCCCAAAGACGTGTTGACGTTGTTTGAAGATGCTGAGCGTCTAGTGGTACTTTACATGGACTCCATTTCCCAGTGTGCATTACATGTCTATCTCACAGCAATCTTGTTCGTTCCCACGAGCAGCGCCATCTACAAAACCTTCAAACACCAATCGTTTGGTACACTTGTCCACCATCCTGATCGGGATAAAGATTGGGCCGTCCTCCGGGCAGGCCTCAATCTCCACCATCCCATCCATTCCGTCGTCTTCTCACCAAATGGCGACTTGATCGCTACAGCTGGCGCTAAGCAAGGTGTCCAAGTATGGAGCACAATCACAAGCAGAAACATTGCCAGCCTTGGAGATCGTTCGTCAACATCACTCTTTGTTCGCTTCTCTCCATCTAGCATCTTCTTGGCGGCGGTGTTCGAAGGCGGTACCGTCGCGGTATGGGATCCAAAGGTCGGCCGGGAACATCTGAAGTACGAAGGTTCCCATACCGAACCGATCACGTGTATCGAGTTCTCGAAGAACAGTGCCTTATTAGCATCTGGTTCGTGCGATCATACGATCCAGGTATGGTCGATGGATTCGGCACAACTGTTGTACCGTCTAGCTATGCACAAAGGACCAGTGACCTCGTTAGTATTTTCCAGCGACTCGCTGCGATTATTCTCGGGATCGGAAGACAATCTGATCATCATTTGGGATATGTCGTCTGGGAAGTTGGTTCATGGGATGATGGGTCATCGCAAGCCAGTGAATTGTGTTTCCGTTTCTCAAGATGGGAGCATCCTCGCGTCTGGTTCGGAAGACAAAACTATCAAGATATGGGATACCAGTTCCGGGAAATGCGCGCAGACGTTTTCCAAAGGACATCACACGGGGATACGGTCCGTTCACTTCTTTGACGAAGACAAGCATCTCGTCACAGCCTGCGACGAGGCGATCCTATCGTGGGGGGTCACCTCACGCAACACGTCAGATACGATCTGGGCTGCGGAACAGTACTTTAAAAAGACTCTCAAGCTCTTCCCTGCGTGGCAGGCCAAAGTGCTCGGGTGGGGAGCGCCAAAGCCAATGCTTAGATTCATACTCCACCAAACGTTCACTGAGTCGACTCCACGACGCATGACGGCCGCATACACGACCCAGTCACCTTCGTTCGTGTTTACCAACCTAGGTCACCCGTTTGCTGGGTCACTGCCGATCCCGGCGGATGGTATGCCTTTAAGTGCCACTGGGACGGTAACTGCGGTTGCGGTATCATTAGACGGCAATTGGGCTGCAACCGCAGACCCTCTAGGCTCACTCCAAATCTTTGATCTCACGATGCGGGGGAGCACGTGGGAGGACCTGAAGACGGGGATGAAGTCGAACCCGCTCCGCACTGCGAACAACATAGTCCCCTCGCCCAGTGGCACACGGTTCATGATTGACGACCTCGCCCAATGGAACCTGGTTGATGCAAACTATCGCATTATCAAGAGGATGGACATGGGCATGATGGGATCGCTGCGCGGCAACAATGACATCAGATTCAAGTTCTGCGAAGATGGGAGCATCTTTTTCAGTGTCGTCGCGAGCTTCTTCAACAACGACAAGGTCACCATGCGGATCTTTGATTCCGTAACGGGCGAACAGCGTGCGCAATTTCCGGGACTGAAGAAGGTCCATTCGTTCGTTGCATCCGCCGACGGCGCGTGGATTGCATGCGGGCACGGACTCGGCCAAGTGGATGTGTTCAGGGTAGCAAACAAAGAACGGACGAGTATAGGGGATCACAGCTCGTCGATCAACGTGCTCCTTTTCTCCGATGATGCACAGGAGCTCGTGGGCGGCTCCACAACGGGGGTCGTCCACGTTTGGAATCGTGCAAGCGGGGAGTGTAAGGCCACGATTGGAGTGTCCACCTCGATGGTCACGGCGCTTGCGTACGCAGGTACACTCGGTGGAGCGAAGGTCGCGATCGGGAGAGAAGACGGCTCGCTCTGTTTGTGGTCCCCGTCGACCTCTGCATCGCACGACATTCTCCGCGGCAATCAAACCACGGTCAAAAACGTGGACTTTATCCAATTTTCGGACGATCGGACCAGGCTCATGTCTAGAGGCGAGGACGGGACTATCTTTTCCTGGGCCATTCCGTTCGACGAAGACGACGCGAACATGGCGCGCTGTGCGCTCTGCCCGTGCCAGGAGGGTGTAGATGGCATCTCGAATGATACAAAGTCCCTCCCCCACCTCCTCTCCCGATCCGACCCGGAAGATGCCGTCGACAGTCTCTTCCACACGGCGTATCGGGTCCGGAAGGACGGCTGGCTCGTCAATGGAAACCGACGGGTGATATGGATGCCGGAATCTATGCGCCCACGCGGCAAAGACGCGTTTTACGCGTACGAGAATGGACAGGTGGTGTTCTTCACGCCGTCCAAGGATCTGATTTTCCTCAAGTGGGTTGACGAGTGAGCGGGTTGATGTGCTGAGCAAGAGTGGTTTCTGCACTTGAAATCCGTGTGGTTCGCTCGCTGTATCCTCGCCTGGATTTCATGCTCGTTGTCTGTTCTCACTGTCTTCAATGATATTTAACGAGTTCGCGGGGTACATGATGTGATCCCTACCACCGGTGGAAGGTCAGGCCTTCGAGCTTCAAGCTTCAGGTTCGGTGGGATGCGATTCAAGGTTCAATCTGCTATAAATCTTCAGAGATTCCCATTGAGGGTCTGCAGCCTGAGAGGACTTCAGGTAGGTGGCATAGAACGAGAATAGACCCACATACTCCGGGAATTACTTCCACGCCCGGTTCAAGCAGTTCGGACTGCTGTCTGACTTCGACGAGGTACAAGACTGAATATGATTTGTGCTGGACGATTAGTCGATTTTTACAACAATATTTCGTGTCTCATTGATGCATCCAGCAATTATCATGCAGGAATTCGGTGAAATGATTAAGGAGCTAACATTCACGATCTTGGCCAATGAATGTCATCTAGAAATCCGGTGACCGCAAAAATCACTGGAGTTCATGATTCATCGACATCAAGTTGGTAATCGCGTCGCCGGTCTTCAGTGTGTTTCCTTCCCATAGTGGCGAGACAATGTTAATCATACAAACAAGACGACAAGATTTATAGCAAGGCCCTCCGGGCATGCCTGGACCCCCGATGTAGTCCCGTTGGATAGCCATGGGAATTAATACCGGGGGACTGTAGTGTATTGTACAACGCTCGGGGTACACAAACAAGAAACAGTAGCAGTTAATGGGTCTCAGCAAATGCATCTGGAATCCCCCCACAATACCCAACACCCCAAACATGTATGCAGCAGGTGGCACGACGAAACACAACACGCTGGGTTCGTTGTGTGTTTGTGTGTCCGAAGGCTCCGACCAATCCAACAAGATCGTAGCGGCGCTCCTGCGCCAAGTCCCCGACTCCTTAGGAAAAACTACGTTCAAGTGAAAACATATCCATTGTGCGACGGAACTGATGCAACACGACAACACGACAGCGCAACAACCCACAGCAGGCAGTATGTACAGACAAGAGATAAGATTTTTTTAAATGGGTTTACCAAGAAAAATTATGGGCAAAGGTCCAATATTCGTCTTGTCTACTCTGTATCCATATCAGTGACTGCCGCGTCGTCGTCGTCATCAATCACCATGCTCTTTTTGGTCGGCGACTGACTAGGTGATTCCTCGTGGGCCTTACATTACCCTTTGATGAGTGCTTTGCTCTTTCCTTCATCAGGACGAGTGGCATGAGCAGGGACATCAAGACCAAAGGGACCAGCACCCAGAATGGGACATCACAGAGAGCATTGATTAGCTCATCGAGTGGAGCGCAGGTCCAGGCTACTAGATAAGCGAATCAATGGTTTCATCGCATCCACTATCGATGACTCGCTGATCAGTCATGTCCAGGAGGACTGGGCAGCTCCAGCTACCCCTGAATCCCTTGCCAAAGGGTTATGGGACAAGCTTGCTAGCCTCTTTGGAACCACTGGTCTG
This sequence comes from Lanmaoa pseudosensibilis, assembly GCA_038092875.1. Taxonomy (NCBI): domain Eukaryota; kingdom Fungi; phylum Basidiomycota; class Agaricomycetes; order Boletales; family Boletaceae; genus Lanmaoa; species Lanmaoa pseudosensibilis. The sequence continues at coordinate 1,434 of JBBPRF010000858.1, read as the reverse complement.
GTTGGCCAATTCCAACTCTTTCACACCATCATCCGCTCTTGCATTCATGTCAAGTCTGTGACTCAAGACATTAGTCATGTCACTCAGCTGTTCGCACAGCTTCAAGCCGCTGGTCTCAATCTTCCTCAGAACTTTAGGGCGATGCTTTTGCTCACCCTACTTCCTGACGATTTCTGTTACAATTCATCCAGGACTATCTTTTCTTTTCCTAACCTCATTAGCTACATGCTGTATTTATATGAGTTGCTCGTTCGACTCCTGTCTCGTACGCTCTCTTTCTTTACTTCATCTCACATGACCTTATCCAGTCGGCTATTGCTGTTTCTATCACATGACTCCGCAGTCCACAGTCATGACGCCATTGACTGCGCATTCTATTTTCATCATTTTTATTTGTAATTCTAGTGATGCGTCGCCTTCTCATTGGTTCCCACTATCGTACGATGCGCCACCCCTTTTCCACTACCATCTCTAGAGATCCTTGGCTTAGACCTCCCCTGTTTTACCTTAGCATCTCTGCAATCAACAAGGTCCTTGTCCCTTCGTCTCTCATCTCTTGTTGCCCATTGCCCACTATGCGTTCACCTTTGCAACCATAGATCCTTTGAACCTGAGGACAGTCGGTATTGCCTTAGCGCATCCATACTCCATGCCTACGTCGTTACTTCGCGCTTGATCGCTGGACAACTCACTTCGCCACTTGGTCACTTCACGTGCCAGTGGATTCCCCTGTGCCACGTGACTGCTTACGCATCTGTGGAATATACTCGAACCTCTGACACTTAGGACCTTCCTACGCCTTCAAGGGCTACATCCGATCCTATCTGGGTTGAGCATAACAAAAGGTCTAAGCTCTTTCAACCAGCTACTCCTGTTACGATTCATCTTGGACTACCTTTTCTTTTCCTAATCTTCATTAGCTATACGCTGTATTCTTACGAGTCGCTCGTTCGACTCCTGCCTCGTACACTTTTTTTTCACCTTGTCTCACGTGACTTTATCCAGTCGGCTATTGCCGTTTCCATCATGTGATTCCGCAGTCCGCAGTCATGACGCCATCGACTGCACATCTCATTTCCATTTTCCTATTTGTAATTCTAATGACGCGTCGCCTTCCTATTGGCTGCTACTATCGTACGACGCGTCACCCTTTTCCACTTACCATCTTTAGTTACCATTTCTCATGGTCCGTGCGCGGACTCCCTATGTATAAATACCTGTGCTCTCGCAGTAGAGATCCCTAGCTTAGACCTCCCTTGTCTTACCTAGAAATCTCTGCAATCGACAAGGTCCTTGTATCTTCATTCCTTCGTCCCTTGTCTCCCTTCACCCGCTACGCATTTGTCTTTACGACCGTAGATCCCTTGAACCCGAGGACGGTCGGTATTGCCATCGCGCATCCATACTCCGTGCCTACGTCGTCACTTCGTGCCC